>CM049841.1:7492572-7762572 GCA_027422415.1 Schizothorax lantsangensis | reverse complement strand
CAATTATTTGATTATTCCAAAATATTCCCGAGGATCTTTTGTTTCTTACTCTTTCAGTCACTTGTCTAGATCTCGCTCTTTTCATTTTGCAGAAATGTTTCAACGCAGCTATAAATAACTAAAAGCACAGAACAATAGTATAATTGACTATGATCTGCCTTACGTCAAATTATTGATACAATTGAACCAGCACAGTGTGATGAATCACACCACGAAGAAGTTCTGACTTCACAGTTCATCAGTGATTCTAGTGCTTTGTGGCGTATGAATCTATTGGATGATGGAGAAATGTGTTTATTGACACTAATGTATATAGAACTCAATTTGAGGTCATTATTAATTATGTGTTTGAAAGAAGACTATTATGCTCACCAAGGTTGCATTTATTTTCTCAGAAATAAAGTAAAAACCGTAATACTGTGAAATATTAGTAATATTTAAAATAACTATTTTAATATATTTTAAATGTGTTCCTTCAGAAATCATTATAATATACTGATCTGCTTCTTAAGAAACATTTCTTCTAGTTTTGAAAACAATTGTGATGCTTATTTTTTTGTGAAACCTGTGATTTTTTTCAGTGACATTTGATGAATGGAAACTTCAAAAGAACAGCATTTATTTATTACTGTATTTACTGTCTCATTTGAACAAGCTGTTTTAAAGCTGTCATTCTTCAAAAAAAATAATATATATATATACTGTATATATATATATATATTTGAGTGGTTTTGATCAATGACCAGCTTAGTTTCAAGCTACATTTTAGAAGAGGAATTTAATTTCATGAACTCAAAGCTGCTGGGAGAAAGTTAGTAACAAAAAAGTATCTTTATCAGAAAATATAAATAAAAAGTAAGAAAGAAGGAATGTTAAGACAAGACAAACTAGAAAAGGATTTTTACATCCATAGAATGTAGTTTGCATTTCTTAATTATCAGAATACATCTGTCATCTAAGGCTTATGTTTTGAATTGTTTTCCATTTCATGTAGTCTCAGACAGCACACCGCCCACAGACTGCCTGATCTATATTCTACAGTTCATAAAAATGGCCAGAGGTAATTATAATTTGTCTGTAATACCTGGAAGGAAAAAAAACGTACTAAAATGGGTAATTTACATGTTGCTTGCAAAAAATTAAAAAAATAAAAATACTTCATCAAATGACTTTTCAGCACTTCTGAATGTCAAAGATGCTTTTTACAGACAGATGGTGTAGTTCTGACAACATCCACCAGCAGGGGATAACAGGGCTGTAAGCAGCCAAACCATGACCCCTCAGAAAGAGCTAATCTGGGATGCGCTTCCCAAAGGCATTGTTAGCTTAATAGATGGTAGATTGGCACAAATGATCTCACTATGCACTACAGTGTCTTACATTGCTCTTGGGGCATGCACAAAGGTGGTCCACCAATAGTCTGGTTGCACCCTTCAGGGTAAGACACCTGAGGAGAGGAGATGACTGGGGTCATGTTCAAGATCTGAACACTAACATAAACTCAATATTTTAATGCAGAAAAATCCCAGGGATGAACATTCGGTGCTCACAGAGTGTTTAAGCTTCACTCTTTTAACTTGCATTTCTTTGGTTATCAAAAATCAATTTCATGAGAAGTGCCTTTGATATGGGATTCAGGCAAGACCAAATGAGCAGGCTTGTCAGGATACTGAAGCAGCTAACATTCCGTTACTTAGATCTGGGCAAAAA
Organism: Schizothorax lantsangensis; assembly: GCA_027422415.1. Lineage (NCBI taxonomy): Eukaryota > Metazoa > Chordata > Actinopteri > Cypriniformes > Cyprinidae > Schizothorax > Schizothorax lantsangensis. The sequence goes on along the minus strand of CM049841.1, from coordinate 7,760,862 downwards.
ATCAAACTCTCCAGTGAGACGCCTTTCAGCGGCTGACAGCAGCAGATCCTGAAACTCTCCTGGTCAGAATCTTCACATTACCATCTCCTTTTTGAACACTATATATGGTGATTTATTTTATATATCCAAATATTATTTGAAATAATCTTAATATTTTAAATGACTGTATTTTTTTTTCCAGTCTATGTGATTTTAAATAAGCATATTGTTGGGCCTATGCAGTTCAAATTCATATTAAGAAATGTCAGTGTTTGATTTTAACGTATTAAAAGTTTTTTTTTTTTTAAAGTATAAAAAATATAAAGTAATAAATACATTTTATTATTTTTGTACAATAAACAAGCTTCTCATTGTGTTGTAAAATCCGAGTAGCAAAACCAGTTGTCAAATACGGGATAATAAAAATTCCAGATAAAAGATTAAATAGATAACAATTTTTAATGGTTGCTTTAATACAATTAAATATAAAGTAATTTAAAAAGTATACTGCTCGTTTCATTAACTCTATTGGTTTTCTAAGAATACTGTTTGGCTGATCAGATTAGAGGAGTGTAACTGACTGCTGCATGATTGTCAATAACTAACATGTGAAATGTAGGGTATAATTCAGTTTTGAATGGAGATATTCCTCGGTTTTTCAATGTAGACAGCTGGTGAATCAGACACGCAGAAATACACTTGCTCTTTGATCTGTGATGGCCCCATTACAGCAAACTGGCATCAGGGAGTGAAAAGATCAGTGTGTTCAGTCAGACAGGTTCTGTGTAACATCCTGAGGGATGTCAGCAGAAGAGATTAGTACTGCATATTAATACTAATGCACTGTTAGATCAGACAGAATGACAGAGAGAGTAAGAAAGTCGAGAGATGTTTAGCAAAAAACAAAGTTACTGATATCAATTCCAGAAGATGGTCAGTTCTAGTGACAGTGAGGTGAAGGTTAATGAAAGTGCCCATAAGAGCATTCCGATCTACCGATAGTGCCAACTTAAGGCAGGTTTTTTTTTTCAATCGTAGGGAGCATATAGATTTTGTTTATGCAAATAATACACACACACACACACACACACACACACACACACATATAGAATAAAAACAATAACAATTTGCATTACTTCACTTGTATTTGTCAAAAATAATATGATCACAAAACACACATAACTTGAAAAGTTTATATGCCCAACACTGCAACTATGTGCTCAACTATGTGATCATAATAGTGTGGTGTCTGTAAACAACTGCTCTTTGTTTCTTAGGTGATTTTAGATGCAACAAGTGAACAGAGACACAGCAAATATTTCATAATTATGAAGATAAATGCTGAATTTGCTTCCACAAAACACTACTTGATCAAATTGTGTCTGTGGGGCTTTGAAACTGGACTGAGAGAGTTTTCAGGGAGGCTCCATTTATTTGGCTCAATGGTTGATCTATAGCCGAGTCTGTTTATTTGTTGTATGGTTATAATGTATGAGCTGATGGTACTGAAGGGAAAGCAGTGGTAATAAGATGTTATTGAAACCCTGAAGGGAACTGTGTCTCCATATTCTACAGAGCAGAGTACAGCCTATTGCCCTCAGAGAGGCCAACACCATATTACAAACCGCTAGCAATAAAACACAGTAAGGCACTTATTCAGAAAGACCAAGCTGATATCCTGCTGAGGAATTACCCTGCTTACTATTTCCGTCTGTTCCTCACAGGGTTAAGAATCTAAACTTAGTGGTGGAACCCCATGAATTTGTGCTTCAAATTAAATATTATTACACTGGCATCATTTTATAGGAAAATGACTCAAACTCATGCAATCTGCTTCTGCCCATGTTCTATCTTCAAGGTCATGGATCTAACACTTTTATAACTACTACAGATATCTAAATGCATAAAACATAGCAGTATCAAGAACAAGTAATCAATTGCTAATTAAGTTCAACTATATTTTAAATTAATAGAAACAAGATGTAAGAAAAAGTGATGAGGACTTTGAAGATCTTGAAGATGTTTATTGCAGCATAGCAGTGACAAAGCACATGTAGTACTTTGGGTTCAACGGAGTTGAAATGAACCCAGAACATCCTAAGTTCAAACCTTTTATACCTTTTCAGTTTACTACCCTTCATGTAAGTGCAGTTGCTCCTGCTTTAATGTTAATTAAGTTCTGACACCCCTTTGTCTGAGGTGGTTCTCAGTGTCCCACCCCTGCTCCCATTCTACAATTGTGACCATTTGCTCAGGATGTGAGCATCCCAAATGGTCTACAGTCAACAGTTCTGTTGACTTTCTTCTTCTCTATAATAATTAAACCATTTTGGGAAATGAGCATGATAAAACATGTTGTGGAGTGGAAGCTGGGTCGAGGCAGACTATAGATTCTTACACAAGAGACTTATTATAAATTTCCACAGAAAGCCTGGTTCATTGCCCAAATTCAGAATTTATTTAACTTACTTCATCACCAATAAAAAGTATAAGATAATTATGTCATATAACAAAAATAAAAATAAAATAAAAACATCAATAGTCAAAAGAGCACAATTAATAATAGAAATATATATATATATATATATATATATATAATAAAACATATCATAATAAATAATATAAAATATATAAATAAAATATATTTATAAAAAAAAAAAAATCATTCACATACACATACATTAAAAAAATATCATCTTAAGAGATTCCAAATAGCTGAGTGTATATTTTCAAATGTTTTTGAACATTTTGTTTGCAATGCAGTGCTATGAATAAAATGAATGTACAAATTAAATTATGTAAAATGAAATAAAACAAAATATTAGTTAAACAGTTGAAATATTTTGAGTCAAATGCCTTGAACAGTTCAGTGGCTTCTGAACTCCGTGAAAGGCAATCCTGGGTAAATTGTCCTTCACCCTCTACATGCACAGACCTCTGAACATGGATTATACCTGTATATATTCTGAAGATTAATGTGTTATTAATCACTTCGACCCGGTGAGTGCATCTACTGTGCAAAAGCCAAGAAGAATGAAACAGACAGTTTTATAATTTGGATAGTTTATGTAAAAGAGCTTCTATGCAGAACCTCAAAGGAATCAGTGAATCTGTGATTCATTGTAGTGAATCAAAAGTAAGTGGCCTAATTGATTTACATGAGTGAACCTTTTGATTTACATGAACTGTCCAAATAGATAGAGTCTGATTAATCTGAGGCCCTGTGTGACATTTTGCATATTTTTGTAGCAAAATATTTATTAGTATTAATTGTTCACCATTTTTGACCATTTAGTGTTGTTGATGTTGTTGTAGCTAACAAACTAGAACAATGACTTCCTGATTAGCCAACATTTCTTTAAAAAATATGATTACTCATCTAAACATCTTGTGGGAGCTGAAGCCAGAGGACTGTATTTATTGCAGGACTCTCCTCTGTGATGGTGATATTGTTGAAACTTATTATTACTTTCTTCCTTACTACAGCTTTGGGATGACATAAAAAGGGAATAGCAGCAAACGAAAGCTATTATCAAGACAAAACGTTTCATTTTTCTGAACTTTAACAGTGACAAACCTTGGAAAAGCAGACTTTATTTGCAGTACAGCTCAATATTACACATTTTGAAAATTCATGTAAACTGTATATACAACAGAACAAACAGCATGTACCTCCACTTATCCATGTCTTTTGTGGGGTAAAAGTTAATACATTCTGGCATATGAAATATATTACTGTATATCTATAGAATGTAGATCATTTGGCAAACACAACCTCACATAAGCTCACAATACTGTAGACATCAGACTCTTTTTAGACGTTTTACTTCACATGTGCATGCATTTAATGCTTTCATTGTTGAGCAATGAATGGAAAAACAAATCAAGAATAGGTTATTGTAATAGTTTGAAAGAAAGAAAGAAAGAAAGATACAATAAAATGTCCTCATGGGAGAAATGCTGTTGAATGTAATGACAAGCAAAATTACATAATATGTAGTCTACTATAATCTAATTTTAGTTATTTTATATGTAAAAGCTACAAAATTATAATTTATCCCGATTTAGCAAACAATTATAAAAGGCTTTTTTAATCCATTCTTTGTAGGAATGTAAAAAAATCATAATGAATGCAAAATCCAGGGTCAATAACTATGATGCAAGTATAATTTTGAAGTCAGATATAATCATGTCATTCAATTTCAATTATGATGATATGACAAAAACAGACATGTGTAGTTCTCTTAAATATGAATTCATGAATTAAAAAATATATATTTATTATATTTTATTTATAAAAAAAAAAATCCTACAAAAAAAATCTAAACTGGTACATATTTAGTGTTAATCTTTTAATATTAAAATTAAATATATATTTTAGAATATATATCCAGTGGAGTATATTTAAAAAAAAAAAAGTTATTTTTCCTCTCTGCCATCCTGTTTTATGTTAGTGTGCAAAACCCCTGAGAAAGAATGGAGATACACAAAGACATATAGGCTAAATATGATTTATCTCTTAGAATAGGACTCAACTATTTCCAATGAAAAATGCCCAGCCTGAAGAACTACAAAAATCTAATTTGGAATGATGCACCAGTGCAGGTTGAATGAGGACAGTTGCTAAAACGACTGAAAGAAACTTAAGAGAGACATTGTCTTTTTATCATCATTTGTTTCCAGAGAGTGCTGAGTGAGCTAATATGAGCTGTCCTACATTCAGTGAGCGATACAAGCGGCGGAACCAGCAGTGGCAGTGGGTGGGATTCATACACAGGTGACAGATGACTCTATGTGTGACTGCTTACCTGTCTCAGAGAAGATTTCAGTGAGGTTCCTGACGGACATTGATTTTCACAGGCAGACTATCAAGTGTATAGCCCTAGAAGATGACGGCAGATAAAAAAGAAAAATACAGAGAGTATGAAACAGCATTAGTAAGAGTACAGTCATTTATTTAAAAGGCAGAAGGTAAGGAGAGGTGAATGACTGCATCCCAAAATGCAAGCAAAATGGAAGCAAAAACAACTATTTCTTTTAAAATTACATTCCTAACTTCCATAATGGGTTTTATACTAAATGTATTACAAATATGAAATAATTGTATTTATTTACAATATGACAACTGAACAGGATTTGTTAAATTAATGTGCAAGTGAAGTCATCAGATCAACAATGTAACATATAATTATTTTAAGTGTTTACATATTTATTTTGCTTTGTGTTTTTTCACATGTATTCTCCGTCTGAGGCAATCCCAGAATGCACTGCAATGAGGTTAGTGAATAAAAGCTAACTCCGCCCCAACACTACTGTCAATAAAATACACATTTTCTAAGAAGTTAACAGATCCTGGCATATGAAACAAAATAAATCTGGATATTGTAGACTACTTGGAACACATACCCTCACAATCTCACATAGATATCAGACTCAGACATTTAAGGTCATGTTTGTACGGGGTTTCAGTTCATGTTATGAACTAAACTAAACTAAACTAAACTAAAAATACAAAAGTCCAAAAAGCACAAAAATGGTAAAAGAACAAAATAAAATATCAAGAATTATCAAAATTATTTTTATGATAGAAAATATAATAATATAATATAATATAAGTGAAAAATTATATAACAATACAATACAATATTAATACAGTAAAATTTACCACATGTTGTAAATTGACCAGTGTTCCAAATGCATGTGTACTTTGCGTGTTTTAAATACCAGTGTGGTGCATTATGCAATAAATAGCTGAAACAGCAAACAGCAGTTTATTAAATTGAATAACAATGATGTAAATAATTCATTGGTACAACTTATAAATACTGTATAACCAGTAACTCATGTAATAATTGTGGTTTTTGTTCTCGGTACTTATGCCCATCATGTGGCCCCGCAGTGAGTGAATGAGATGGAAAGGAGCATTGCCACCTCGATTTAAGCATGAATGAGTAAGATGTTTACAGGTGCGCAATGTCTAGCCTGCAGTGTATGTGTATTCCAAATTTCATATTTTTGGTCATAAGGTGTAATTATGTACCTTGCCAAAAATCTAAAACACACTTTCTTGACTTAATTTGTTTTTAAACATTTCAATAATTCAATATCTGGTGGTCGCTAAAGATTAGCTCCTACACCAAACCTAAATCACCTGTGACAAATGACATTACTAAAATTACAAAATTGCAGGTTTGAAAATGTATATTTACATGACCATTCTGAAGTTGAGTCAAAACTGTTCCTGTAAGTCATATTGTGTGCAAAAAATAAAGTTGCAGAGTGAATTTAGTATTTTTTAGTTTTGCATGTATGTAGAGGCATGATTTAGCCTAGGTTGCTATTATCTCAATAAAACAAGTTCCTTTACAATTCAACTATCTCAAAAAATAAAATAAAACCAGATTCAATGCAGTGAAGTGGTTTTAGTCTTTGGCTTTTAATATATTATGTTGGTGGCAAAAAAAACAAAAAAAACACTATCTCATAAGCAGTTATAATCTTAAATTTTTATGAATTGTTGGCCTTTGGAAATTTTCTTTGACTCAAAATAATTACTTCTGGTGATCTTCCTTTTGGCAATGCTGAGGTTATGGGCCAGGTTTCTTTGACAAACTTCAGGTCATTGCTTTGTGTCTGTCTCTCATCTTCCTCTTACCCCAGAGGGTTCATGAGTTTTCTGGCCAAGATACAGTACTGTGAAAGCTTTTGGACTTGGGCATGTGAATGAAAGTCCTGTGTTCACATGAAGTGCTCCTACAATTTCCTATGTTGCTGTGGCATTGAAAACCACCAACGTCATCTTTTTTTCAGTGAGCTGCTCGTGCACAGAAAAGCTTGCCTCTCATTAGCCATGGAAAGAGAGCTTCATTGGTGCTGACTGCAGTCATCTTTACATATTCACAAACATACCCAACGCTGAATGCAAAGGTTGCAGCAAACTATAGTTCTGGTCAAAGGCCCAGAGTGTGATTCCAGGCGATTTAGTTGAAAATTATGCATGAATAGTCGGTTGAAATGTAATTAATATGAAACTCATGCATCATTTATATAGAGCTATGACAGAGATGTTTCAGATCTTCTGGATCATTGCCAAGTCAGCAGTCTTCCCACATTATTGTGGTTTCAAAGAACAAGAGATACCTGCAGAATTTATACTGTGTGGATGGTCAATTATTGAAACTCAAATGTAAATATTCTAATATTTTGAGATACTGATTTTGATTTTCATGAGCTGTAAACACTAATCATTAAAATTAAAACAAATAAAAAACTTTTGAAATGTTTTAAATTCTTTATTTCATGTAATGAATCTAAAATATATGAAAGTTTCACTTTTTGAAATAAGTTACAAGAAAAAAATTACTTTTTCACGACATTCTAATTTATTGAGATGCACCTGTATATATACTGTATATACACACACATATACAGTATCTATATATATATATATATATATATATATATATATATATATATATATATATATATATATATATATATATGATATAGTTCGAATTGGCTCGAATTGAGGGGGGATGCGGGGGGATGGCATCCCCCTGGTCGAAAAAAATGTCAAATAGCATCTCCTCTGTAAAACCACCATCCCCCCTTACCGTCCCCTTTGGATTATTAATTTTGCACATGAAATGTTAAAATTCTCTACTTATGATCATATACAAACTAAATAATGGCGATTGGCCAATCAGAACTTGGTATTGTAAAAAGCTGCGCACACGTGGAAGCAATTTTGTAATTTCTCGCGCAAAATGGTTCAAGTGCAACTTTTGAAGTTCTATAAAAAGAAAAGAAGGTATGATTTTTCCTTGATTAGAAAGACATTCTCCTGACATAATGTAAAAAAAAAAAAAACACATCTTGAGTCCAAAAGCACTCACTGCGCAATGAAGCCCATTAGAATACAGTTAAAATGTCCTTATAATTCCAGCAATGACAGAAAAATTACCCATGCATGAGTTTTTACGTATTTATATTCATTGCACAAGCAATGTACTTTTCTGTATATCAGCACATGTGCACGAGGCCGCAAGCACAAATGTGCTATTAGTTTTATACAACAGTGCATAGCAATGGTGTTTCATTCTGTGAATGAATCAGTTTTTGAACGAATGGATTGAGCCAGTGATTCAACGGTCTATTCAGATGGTCTCACTTGTTTCGTTTCTATCGAATCAGTAATTCGTGTAACAGTGATTCAGTAAGTAATTCATTAAAACAGGGACTTGCTGCCACCTACTGGTGGTTTTATTGTCATATTTATTTATCTGTGACAGACCTAAACCAGCACAAAAACACATTCAGCAAAATATTGTTTAATTATCAATATTGACCACAATTCCTCAATTTAATTATATATATATATATATATATATATATATATATATATATGTGTGTGTGTATTACAGGAACCTCAAAAATTGAAACATACTTTAATTAGACATGTGGCTTTGATTTTATAGCAATTTTAGATACCAAAATATTTTGTTAAATATTAATTTATACAATATATTTTAGTACAATACTTTTTTTTTACAGTAAACATAAACTTTACCATTTTTAGCCTTTTATTTATTTATTTATTAAATGCTTTCACTTTGGCAATAATCTGCTGATGGTCTTCTTTAAAAATAGACCAACCTTAGATCAGTATTTCAAAGCATTCCAATTATAACCATTTAAAAGTTCAGATTTTCATGTCTATTTTCAAAAAGAGGGGAGTGACAGTTAATATTATTTCCCCCATTATAAATGATATTGTTATTGTCAACATTTACTTGATTACAGACCTAGGACAGAAGCATACATATACAGACCTAGGACAGAATCTTAGATTAATTTTATGTTATAACTTTTTACTAAAACTATTTTGCATTCCAGATCTCAGTTAGGCTTACAAAATTAAAATTGAACTGGCAAATCTACTCAAAAAAATTATTAACGAACCCACTGGCTAGACTAGAAGACGTTTTGTGCCTCCCTAGAGCTGATGGGTTGGTTGATTTAGGGTTTGGATTGGTTTAGTACTTTACTTTTTTAAAAGTCTCTCCAAATTCTTACCTGTGGGTGGACGTACCCTTCCCTTTCTGTCCGATTTATCATCCATTCACCTCAGGATTTACAGGTCCATTCACATTTGTTCATTTAATGGAGCGATTCCTCTTTCCTACAGCATATGTTCAGGAAAGTGAGGGTCAATTTATGAGACTGACACTGACAGATTCCTCAATACTAAAGCCCAGAATTTACAGCACGTCTAAAATCAACCCTCTACCTGACCATTCAGTCGTCTTTATTGGTCGCAGCTTTTCGAGTGCCTAGTGCTCGCTTTGACCTTCCACAATTCAGCATTGGAGTCTTAAGTTGTATCTTTACAAGAATTATTATATTTATATAATATATAACAGAATAAAGAAAAGGCTAAGGTCACACTGTCTGTGGCAAAAAAAAATGAAAGAATAGAAATGATGTGTTCTCTCTACACTAAATTAACAAATTAAAGTTTTAAGTCAAGCTAATTTAAGCAAATTGATTTAACTGAATTAATCATTCACTTCCATAACAGTGTATTTTGTTGAATGCATAATTCATGAAAGTGTAAAATTGACCGATGATCAATTTTACACTTTCAATGATTCAATTATGAAAATAATTATTCAAGTTCAATTAGTGGGGGGAAAAAATAATTAGTTAAAAATATATTTTTTGATAGCTTGATAAAACCACAGAAGTGCCAGAAATTACAGGAAAAATAAAGACCTGCATTGTCGATGATTATGATATTTTCGATAAAAGACATTAAGACTAATTTTTGTCATTAATTGATCTATGGAGTGAATGATTCAGTGAATCATAACACACAAAAATAGAGCAGCCTAATCTTTTTTTTAGTGAACTCAATCAAAAAGGATGATTAATTTCATCAAATGTTTCTGGCATAAAACATCCCTACCACTATTTGCACTCATTTATCGCATTAGCTCAGTGCAAAGGATATACTGTAGTACTTGGGTTTTGCAATTTGAGTTTGACAATTAACCATATATGCACATTTATATTATTCAGCACTGAGGTAACATTTTAATATGCCACTTTGCTCAGATAGAAGTTTGTTTGTGGTTTCCAGAAAGCTTTTAAAATTGTTTGTCATTCAGCGGCACAGAATAAGCCAAAAGGAATGGTTCCAATGCCATCTGCTCTTGAGTTGAGGGATATCAGGGCTGCTTCAGAAACTGAAAAAATCATTCTGCCAAGCGTAAGACTGACTCAAGCTGCTCACAACAACAAAAAAACTCCATGGCTTTTGCCCTACATTTGACCCTCTGTGGAACAGCTTTCCAAATCTGTTTGCTATACAGGACCTGTTGTTTCAAAAGCCCATGTCCAATCTCAAAACACACTTTCCCTGCAGTTAAAATGACTACTCTCAAAAGCATGATGCAATACCAAATCAGTGTTTTATTTTAAGTTATTATATTATATTATATTATATTATATTATTCATTCATTTATTCACTTCTTTATTTATTTTAAGCAAATAATTGGTGGGTTTAAGCTTATTATTTAACTGAATTAATCATTCACTTCCTTGCTGTGTATTTTTATGATTGTATAATATGTCAATGTATAATATACATATTAAATTATGAACATAATTAATAAACTTAAATTTAAAAATATAAAATTAATCCAAATGAATATACAGTATATATATATATATATATATATATATATATATATATATATATATATATATATATATATATATACAGTATATATTGTATTATGTAATTATGTAATTGTATTATGTAATTTAATGTTATTTTCAAATGTATTTTTTTTTTTAAATAATTAAATAAAACAGCATAAAAATGAATTCATAATAAATTATTATTATTATTATATTATATTAATTATATTAATAAATTATTGCTCTCACTGATCAAATGCACTTTGTTGTTTTTTTCACTGATTGAATCAATCAGTCCTTTAGTGAACTGAATCTCTTTAGTGAACTGAAGCACTGTTTTTTTTATTTATTATTTATTTATTTTATGAGTGCATTTTTTTTACACTATACTGCATATATGGTTAACAGAATTACTACATTTTCTTGTTTTGTTTTATTTAACATGGTTCATAGTTCCCAAAATGGTTCTTCTATGGCATCACTGCAAAAACACCCTTAAGAGTATACTTCAATGACAAGTTGAACCTCTCCCATTCAAACTCATCCAAACCAGCACTTCCAGGTTTTTCTTGAATAAACAAACTGATTGATATACATTTTTCATAAGCTGAGTACCGACTGCAGAACAAGAACCAGCACCATTTTGGTGGAAAAGAGGTACAACAGACACATTTGGTCATCACACCAAATGACTTTGTGCTTGTGTGGGTTTTGTGTCTGAGAGAACAAGCACTAGTATCAGGAGCACAAAGACTTTGGAGAATCCCCAATCCACATAAAATATTCAGGCTAACAAAAAAGACTCCCTAGTTTTTGATGGCTGGTTCAAAGCCCATTACAGCCCGTTTGAAAAGTTACCAGTGGGAGAAGTTCTTTAGAGAGTCTAAGAGGAGCAAGCAGTGATGATGTGGCAGCTATCTTCTCCTTTTTTTCTCCAGAATCCCTGACAGAATACTCAATAAACAACATCAAGCCAGAGTCCTGATTTTCAGGGACTAAACGGACCGAGGGATAAGTCGTACCTTTTCCTGCCTCGCAAAACTTGAATTCAGTTTCCTGTGTGAAAACCCAAAAGTCATGGGGCAAAAACAACTGAAGTATTTCTTCAGTGCAAAAACCTGCATCCTTTTCCTGATTGAATAGCAATATCAATATATATATATATATATATATATATATATATATATATATATATTATTTAAGGATTCAGACACATAAATATACAAATATTATATATATTACAAAATGGATATTGTACAAAATGTCCTTCAATGGACAATAAATTACATTTCCAATCTTAAAATACATTATGGGTAAATGAAAAATGTATTGCATTATGTGTTTTGGACAATATAAATATATTTACAGTAGATTGAAATTTAGATCTATCTATCTATCTATCTATCTATCTATCTATCTATCTATCTATCTATCTATCTATCTATCTGTCTATCTATCTAAAACATCTTTATTTTTGCCATATTGAATTAAATGTGAAATGCATGTGCAACAAGGTTGTGTAAATATTTTTCTTAATTTATGAACATCATAATTTTCCACACTGACACTCTTTATGAAAAAACAAAATAATAATAAAAATGGAAAAAAATACCACAGTCTTTAAGCAAATCAATGAGGAAAATAAATATCTCTTTAATTTTCTAATATAATACCCTCAAATCCCAGTTAATTCTTCCATAATTCCTCTTCAATAACTGATTATATGCCCAGATGCATTAATAAATCACTTAAGTGCTAATTATTGCCAGTAATTTCTCTTCAGCAGTTAAATTCACGGCTACAAAGAGGGAAAAAAAGTGTACCGCCTGCCTTTTATCACTTTGTAAGATAATTATAAGCTTGTAATGCTCAATTAAATGAGACAGAACACTGATAGACATGCCAGCGGAAACTTTTTTAACACCACACCCACCTTACAAGAGCAATTAGAGCTATTGTTCTGTCGGTGGTGGGTGTATTTTGTGGTCGGATGCTCTGAGCTTAAGACTGGATATTTTTTTAGATTAAACCATGTGGGTTTCGCAGACAAACCTGGTGCGGATCAGACCCCGTGCTCCCTCGTGCGACGTCTGTCTGCCAAGGGTGGCAATCTGGCAGCAAGAAAGCGTCAGCGAGGTCAGGGAAGCGTATCTGAGCACACCTGTCAACACAGATGTGGATTAACAAACAGTTGTATTCTGGATTCGCACTACCATACTCTGGCAAGGTTGACTGCAATATTAAGGCTGATAAATAAAAGATCAAGGCGACATTTCTTATTTAGCAAACTACCGTAACGTCTGATTTCCTGAAGCAGTCAAAGCATGTCAGTGAACCAAAAGTGTAATTACATTAATCTCAAATTCCCCATCCTACAAGGATATCCATAGAAAGATAGAGATATTATATGAGGCATGCCGTTTAGAATTGATCGTAAAACAGTCCTCAATCAAAACGCCCTTGAGAAGGTGAACAAGTCGGACATGACAGCACAGTCACACACTTTTAATATTCCCCCTTGTCTCTCTCACTATCTGTCTGTCTATCTGCACACATGCATGAGCAAACATGACATTCATCATGTCAAGACCTCTGTGGACGTTCCTACCACACGTGTGTGTCTATATGATTTATACCTCTGTCATTTAAATGTCTGCTGTCTTCTGGTGACTCCTGTCTTGTGATTTTCAAATCTGTATCAGTGGATATTACTGTTTAAATTCTCATTTCCTCTCGCAATTACTAGTGCTTGCTAAAGATTTTGATGAGATGAGCTAGAATTGAAAAAGAAACCCAGAGGAATATAATGCAGCCTTTCAATACTATAAATCGAGGGGTGAGAACCAGAAGGGCGTAAGTGATATTTTTTGGTGAAATGGAGATACAGTATCTCACAGGAGTACACCCCTCACATTTTTGTAAATATTTTATTATATCTTTTCATGTGACAACACTGAAGAAATGACACGTTGCTACAATGTAAAGTAGTGAGTGTACAGCTTGTATAACAGTTTAAATTTGCTGTCCCCTCAAAATAACTCAACACACAGCCATTAATGTCTAAACCGCTGGCCACAAAGGTGAGTACACCCCTAAGTGAAAATGTCTTGAAAAAATGAAAAAGCTCTTTCTACTGGCAAAAGTACTGTCATCCATGAGTGTACACATTTGTATGATAAACAATTGAAATCAGTACACAAAATCAGATCAAACTATGGTACAATTTTTGTTTTGGCTCTCCTGTAAAGTTGGTGAAATGTCACTTAATCCTTTCTGGTTCTCACCCCTCGAAATATAGAAATGTATATAAATGCAGAACTGATTTAGGTATATTATACTTTTTAACGTGATTACAACAATGATTCTCCCAAAGTTTAGGCAGTACAGATTTAGCTCTATGATTATGCTAATATGGAAATAATAGCATGGATATCATGTGGAAGGAGGAAGAGCCTAATTGTATGTCTGCATAGGATATATGTAAATTGATTTTCCCACAGGAAATGATAAAGCATGGACATGGTTGTGTACAATTCATAACTGTTTTTTTTTTCTCCTGAAATAATAATAAATTTAATTTAGGGCTGCAAACAAACTGGAAGTATAATATAAATTAAAACTTAATTTTAAGCATGCATTTCAGTTAAAGGACATTGAAATTCATTTATAAATATATATATATATATATACATTTATGGGCCTTACAGACAAATTTATAAGTGAAAGGCCATCATTTTGCAAAAGAAATTAACTTCCTGTCATTCCCTGAATTTAACATAAATTTAATTTAGGGTTGCAAACAGGAACTAGAATAAAAATGTAAACTTCATTTTAAGGATGCATTTAAATGAAAAGACACTTAAATTAATTTATTCGTTTAGAAAAACGCAAATAAGTTGAAATTTTAACATAAAAAAGTCACATTTTGGGAGTTGTCTTGACATTCATTTGTTTTTATTTGTTTATTAATTCATTTATTTATGTATTTTAAGATTTATTGGCCTTACAGACAAATTTATGAGCTAGAGTAAAAAAAAAAAAGAACTTCCTCTCATTTCAACTGAATTTCCTGTGGGGTTTGGCCAATTTAAATTAAGGCAGTGGCTATTTACACTAAGTGCAAATAGCAATAGATTCTATTTACACTCTGTTAAAATAGCAGTATTTTCTGCTATTTATAATACTTATTGATGCAATTATCTGCACCTCAGTATTGTAGTACATTAAAACAGCATGCAGTAATTACGTATTGAGTGTAAATTGATTAAATGGATGCTGCCTTATTAGGACAATAAGCCCTCCCTACACCTACCCTAACCCTAACCCTAACCCAGTGGCGGACTGGCCATCTGGAGAACCGGGAGTTTTCCCAGGGGGCTGCTGTAAAATGTGGGCCGGACCTTTGCTTAATATATATATAAAAAATGGATTGTAGTAAATGTACGTATATCCTTCCATCGGCCCAGACGAATGGCCCAGGCCGCGCGGCCCACTTCATTCAAAAATTCTAATTAATTTAGCGTGCTTGGGCTCTGTGCAGCGGCTCAACAGCGCTCGTCAATGTCAACATGTTTGAAATAGCCAATCAAAGTGTAGAAGGCAGGATTTACCGTTCACAGACGCTAAACTGTGCACGACTTGAATGCGAGCTGAGGTAAGAAGCAGCTAAACATGACGAGACAATTCAGCAATATTTGCCAACCGTTTAGTTAAACGGCAGACATTAATTTTCAGGAATGCAAACTACTACTGGCCTTTTCAATTTTCTCCGATTTTAATGCCGTTATTCGAATCGTCACAATGCAGGCTACATAATGTAGTTAATTCATAATTCAGCAGACATGAGATAAGAGTTAATGTAAAGAGTTCCGTGATTTCACGTGTCTAAGAAAATGTTTAAAAATCTATAAAATCGTTCTCAATCTTACTCTAGAACATTGTAAATCTGAAGACTTTTGCTTTCGAGTGCTGTGCATATAAAGTGATTTATAGGCCCAATAAAAATATAATTTGCTTATTAATTCACATGCATTAGCCTATTTTCTATACACACTGGTGATTAAAAGTTTGAAATAATTAAGGCTTGTTATTTATTTATTTGAAAGAAGATTGAGTTTATTTGATCAAAAATACAGTAAAACAATAGCCTAATATTATGAAATATTACACTTAAAATAGTGGTTTTCTATCTAGGATGTTTTAAAATGTAATTTATTTCTGTGATCAAAGCTGAATTTTCAGCATCATTACTCCACATTAGACACAGAAGACAGCTATTTTAAATTGTAACATTATATATTTCACAGTACTGTTTACTGTATTTTTCATCATCACAATAATTTGTATACTCTTTTCCACAATTGGAGCACTATTCCTTAAAATGATAGATGTCAAGCTCCTGCAAAAGGACAAATACTGTATATGACCAATAGAAAGGCACCATAAAAACAGTTCCCACATTCTGCACTATTCAAGGCTTCTAGACGATACCAGAGCATTGCGTCATATGGACTGATAATATTGGTATTTAACTTTAGTGATATTAAACTGTCCCTCATAAACATTCTTTAAAATGATTTACTATTTGCCATATACACCAGAAAAGACAAATTATAATGTCAAGAATATGCCACTCATTTATGGTGTGGTGCGGTGTGTTGCGGACTGGGTTTGGTCCGCCCCTAACTGATACCCTAACTGATTGGTCCGCCCCAGTCCGCCCCTAACTGATACTTTATTTTCAACTTTTCAATTATTTCCTTAATTTTTATTGAAAATAAATGCCTTTGCGATATGATATAATATTTGAAAAGGGAGAAAAAAGTTTGCCAGAAGGTGGATTCGAACCTGGGTCGATCGCGTCGAAAACAGAAGAACACATGCTGTATCCTCTGCACCACTGTAGCTGACAAATAATAGCTGATATGTGTAGTGTTGGCTAGCCCAATCACACATTGGTGTTAGTTTAAATAGCCTCTGCCAACAAGGCGGGCTATTTGCACTTAGTGTAAATAGACACTCCGTTAAATTAAATTCACTCATGACCTGAACAGGAACTCATTCTAAAATTCAACATTTGGCAAATCGTGACAACTAAAAAATACAATAAAGTGCATTTCAGCAGCAACATGCTGTTCCTAATTATATGAAACTTCAAAAATAAATAAATACATAAATAATAAAAAAAGCTAAGAAAACCAAGCTTATCTAAACATTTTGTCTTTTAGTCTAATTCTGTTTTTCCTGTATTTTTTTAGTCCTGGTTTGCCTCCCTCAGACTTACTGTACATGTTCAACGTGTCACATAGTAACACTGAGACTCATTAACTGCAGAACTATACACAATATATGCTAAAATTATGCCATGGAGCTCGCGGGGGTTGACTGTACACTGGTGAATAAGCAGTATGTATACTTGAGCACTGACTAATTATCATTTCATATGTAAATAAATAATTTCAGTCATTTCCATATGTAAATAACTGCATGTGCTCCCAGATCTCGGAGGTATATGTGCATCCAGCGTGGATAAACTGAGCTCCCTCTGTTTGACTCACTCAGACATATGCTTGTCCATAATTACTTAAATGAAACTGAAATCAGTGGCTTAGTTATGCTCAGTAAATGCCAATAAATTATATGCCTTATGAGTTTATACTTTTCAGTGAACCTTGAAGTGGGTTCCATTACCCTTTTTTGCGCTTCGGCATGGGTGCCAAAATACGTAAACTCTTTTTTTTCCCCTCTCTCTCTCTCCAGTGGGTACGTGCAGCAAAATTAACCCATCTAGTTTATTTATTGTCTTCTTGCTGCAAGTCTAGCTTAAAAATGTGGATGTTTGTGGAATAGAATAGAGAGCTGGTGACATGTGTTGGACATGAATCTGTGCTGAAGAGCTAATCAGTCTATTAATCACTTCACCTGACAGCACCCTGATCTATTCACTCATGCTCTCAATTTACGCACCGGTCATGCCCTGCAGAAGTCTCTTAAATGTCTGAGATGATCTAAATAACTGATTTAGCAGAAATCTTTCTTATATATTAAAATCACTCAAAAGATTATATGACAGTATGAGTATGACAAGCTTAGCAGTTATTCATTTGACTGGCATTTAATTACCCTACGGTTTTGCTCATATCTTATATCTTAGAAGAAGATTCTGTCGAACTTAAAGTGAGAGTTGATTTTCTTTCTTGTATGGAACAGGACCATAACAAGTCATTTTACAGTGTTACCCATTTATCAGTTACCATTTAGCAAAAGAAATGTACGGTGCAATGTTTTTATTAATGTTTTTTTTCTTTATGTATGATAAAAAATCTTATAGCCATGCTGTTGAGTTGGGGTCAATCTGACCCACACCTGATTTCCAAACTGCTTAAAATACTGATAAAACTATTTAGTTCTTGAAATGTGCAACTTTTTTTCTACCACTGTGTTTTCTTTTCTATTATTTATTTTATTATTATTATTATTATTTTAATCCAGCAAACAAGCATTAAATTGATCTAAAGAGTATGTTACAAAAGATTTTTATTTCAAATAGATGTTCCTTTGATCTTTCTATTTATTCTGGAAAATCCTGGAAGAAAGAAGAAACATGTTTCTTAAGCAGCAAATCAGCATATTAGAATGATTTATGAAGGATCATGTGACACTGAAGACTCAGCTTTGAATCACAGGAATAAATTACATTTTAAAATATATTCAAACAGAAAACTGTTGCTATAGCTATTTTTACTGTATTTTTGATCAAATAAAAGCAGCCATGGCATACAGAGCCCCGCACATGACATGCAAAAAAAAAAAAAAAATTGTGCGCACGATTAACTAAAACGTGCACACGATTACTATTTTGTTCCCTCGATTTGCTAAATTGTGTGCACAATTTATAAATCGAGGGAACAAAATAGTAAATCATGCACATGATTTAGACTACTATTTTTTCCTTGCATGTGATGTGCGGGGCTCCGTAATGGCAAGCATAAGAAAGAGGGTAAAAAAACACCAACCCTAAACTTTTAAACAGTTGTGCATGACCTCTGAAGTGTCACATGATCTCAACAGTTCCTGGATTGTTGTCCCTGTATACAATAAAATATAATAATCATCTCAATAATCATCTTACATGAGTCTTTTAGCTGACTTATCTAGTCAAGCTAAATATTACCCATCTGCATGCTAGGGTAGTGAGCGTACAATAATTAATTTTTGTCTGAACAGCAGGACTGACAGTTTCACAGAGCAGCAGTGTAAGTGCAGGCCATCTGTTTGAGTGAACTATGAGTCCAGTGACAGTGAGACAAAGCCAACTTGCATAATGAAATACCATGTACTACATTATCATTTGCCCTAAGTGACCCCTGACAAACCACAAGACCACCAAGAGCTCTCAGTTTTTATAAGACAATGATGAGCCCAGATCTAAGCAATACACTTTTTATTTGTTCTAAATGGGATCATTTTGTCATTATTTTACTGGTATATTTAATTACTTGAAATACCATAGACATTTGCTGAAATAAAATTATCCTTAAACTCATTTTATTTCAGATAGCTGCCAAATTGCAGTTGTAGCACTAAAATAACTAAAACTAATATAAATAACAAAAAAGACAAGAAAATTACTAAAACTAAATTGAATTGAACTAAAGCTAAAACTTAAAAAAAAAACTTATTTTAGTATTGTTGTCTTGTTTCCATGTCAAAATAAATAAATAAACAAACAAACAAACAAATAAATAAAATTTTATTTTCCCTTTGAATAAATTGATTTTTATTTTTTTTATTTTTTTTAAATAACATGTTGATTTAAGAATGTTTAGATATTTGTGACCCTGGACCTCAAAACCAGTCATAGGTGCCAATTAATTTATTTTATTTTATTTATTTATTTTTTATTTATTGAGATTTCTACATCATCTGAACGTCGAATAAAGGATAGGACAATATTTGGCCGAGATACAACTATTTGAAATCTGGAAATGAGGGTGCAAAAAAAATCTAAATACTGAGAAAATCGCCTTTAAAGTTGTCCAAATGAAGTTCTTAGCAATGCATATTACTAATCAAAAATTAAGTTTGTATATATTTACGGTAGGAAATTTAAAAAATATCTTCATGGAACATGATCTTTACTTAATATCCTAATAATTTTTGGCATAAAAAATCAATAATTTTGATGCATACAATGTATTGTTGGCTGTTGCTACAAATATACCCGTACTACTTATTACTGGTTTTGTGCTCCAGGGTCACATTTGTACTGGAGAACAAGACAAAAATAAGAAAGAAATATAGAAAATATAATTTTTGCAGTGTCAAAACAAAATCTAATTCAAAATATTAACAAAAACAGTATATCAGTATACAAAAATAACACTGGTGATTACACACTATGGTTGCATTTACAGAAGCATAAATCAATACTTAAAAACCTTGGGGCTCATAGTAGGTCTGTCTTGAAAGGTTTATACATTATAACTAAAAATATTTTGTTCTGTGGAAAAAATGAATGAGAAATGAACCTCTAGAGCCCTGCTGTTACACTCTATTATGTGACTGAATATGAACTCAGTGTCTTGTTATGGGTAGGAAAACTTTCCTCTGTCACTCTTTGACCATGTCTGAGAAAGTCGAGCAGCTTGGACAGCAGTAGGGAGACTGTTTCAGCCGTGTGCCATCAACAGGCATGCTGGGAATAAACATGTCCACCTGCCATTCATTTCTGTCCCTCTATTGCAACACAGGCAAAACCGAATCTCAACAACAGGACCACCAAAGGCAAGAGTCAGTGCTCATCAAGCCACATCGTTATACAGCCTGAGCACTAATGAGGAAGACGCTGTGAGTGTGACAGCCTCGGTCTTGAATATGTCTCTTGGGGGTACGGAGTGTTGAATGTAAACAAAACAAAGGAACAAAAAGTCCATGAGGACCACTAGTTGCCCATATGTAGTCTTACATACACATCAATGGAAATACGTAAGTCCTGCTTCATGCCAACTCCATAGGCCATACACATGGTCACCCTCTCCGCTCTCTTCCCAACCATCTGTGGACATGCTGAGCGCCCAAATCATGGCCTGCCACAGAAACACGTTGCCTTCTCTACGAGAACATGGCAATGAAGTCATCCCTGTTGACATCACTGGAACAACATCCAACTAAAACAAAAAATCAATGTGCTTTAGCTTGCTTCAAGAAGAATTATTGTTCAGTTCATGTTTGCACATGTTTTATGCATTTGTTTTGGCTCTATGATTTCATATTTAAAATAGTGTGTTATTAAAATCTTCTGTTGTTGTCTATACAGAAAAAAATGCAAACCCATATGCATTTGGAAGTTCAGTTTTAAGATATATTTTTTTATATTTTTGAAAGTCTTCTGCATTTATTTGATAAAAATATAGTAAAAACAGTAATATTCAGAAATATTAAAATGATTTCAAACTGTTTTCTATTGTAAAATATTTTATAAATGTAATTTATTCCTGTGAATACAAATAATTTAAATTGCAATTTACTTGATCAATAATTATAATTCTTGTTAAATAAAAGTTTTAATTAATATGTTTAAAAATCAAGTCAAATCAAGTGAATGGATGAATACATAAATACATAAACCAATGAATTAATCTTACTGACCCCAGATTTTAAACAAAAGGGTACATTATATGAAGTATAAATACTGTCTGGAAATGTGTTCAAATACAAATGTTGGCATTTTTGACTCATGTTTTTGTTGTTTTATTGTCCATGATGTGAAATTAATAAGTTTGTTTAGAAAAGTAATAGCACATCTCTCCTCAAGAAGCCACGATTCATGTACAGCAGGTTGGCTTATACACCAAAATGTAATGCTTATGGTATTAAAAAAACAAACAGTAAAGCACTGCAAATTGAGGCAAAAATATTTTCTGCATGAAAAGCAAATAACTAATTTAATGTGTTTATGATAAAAAAGATTCAGAGTTCAGGAGGGACTTTGGTTCTTTGGGCTGACCAGAGCTAGTTGTCATTCAGCGGCTGATGCTAGTGATGGGCTTGCACTAATTAATGAGGGCTTGTGTGTGGGTCTCTCTCAAAGGAGTCACCTAATGAAAGAGACTCCTGCTGTATTGCCCATTTACCCAAGAACAAGCGCAGCAGTGTAGAGATCCCATCTCTGGCTGTGTAGCTCTAGCAGCTGTCAATCAAACTAAAGCCTCCTGGTGCCTGGGAGGTGCAGATTCCATCGCCAAAGGCACACGGACTCATGTGCTGTAAGCGTGGAAAGCATGCTTAATGCAAATACTGGCAAATCTAGATGCTGAGAATGCAAATTTAAAGTTGTATAATGGCAAACCTTTGATTAAAATCTCATTTATTTCATGTCATTGAATATTAATGTATTAAAGAGAGAGAGAGAGAGAGAGAGAGAGAGAGAGAGAGAGAGAGAGAGAGAGAAACTACCAAAACAACTGTTATGTATTCACCATAGAAGACCCTTTTTCTGTTGCCCAAGGTCTAGAGCTTTGTGATAATCTTTCATTCTGATCAACACATGAAAGCACCGTGATATGAGAAAGATTAGAACATTTATGAACTGCTCAGTGAACACGCTTCAGTTTTTGATGGCTCACTGCATGTCTACATTGCTAGTTCAGAGACTTATATTTCATAGACATAGATCACATGCACTGACCCTGAGCCATGATGCTTATGTAGGCAACATGAGTCAAACATTTACAATTATTTTTTTCTATTTACTATTCTATGATTAAAATGGAATATACATAGTCCATAAATAAATAAGAAAATCAATAAAAATGGAAACCAAAAGGAAAACCAAATCTGTTTAAAAAAGTTATTAGTATTATTCCATATGTGCTTTAAGGTCTGATTTGAAATTTCTGATCATTTATGTTACCAAAAATACAGTAAAAACAGTAATATTATGAACATATTATTACAATTTAAAACAGATATTTTAATTATATGTACTGTCAATTGCAAGTGCTGTCAATCAATTAAAAATAATAATAAACTAATTAATCACTTTTTTTTCTGAAATTAATTAATCCCACTTTACATTAATGTTTTTAAATATACATTTATATTGCAGAATTTTCACTTTCAATTTTTATGTATAAACATGATAAAGGCAGTATATATATATATATTTTAAATATTTGCTTCGTGGCATTTTTATTTTATGACTGAAGGCCACTGGTACCAATGCTACTACCAATGTCTCTATTAAATTGCCCCCCCCCCTAATATTTAACCATTGAATACAGCCATAATACATTACAGTATAATTGAGAGCTATCAATTTTAATATTTATTACACTTTAAAAAATAACAACTTCATAAGTGAACTTAAAACAAATCTTCACATAAGCCCACTATACGAGTTGAATCGGGTGTGTTAGATGAGGGAGACAGTGCTGGGCTTCTGCAGGGACAGTTTTGAAAACCTCTTCATTTCAGACACGTTCTTAAATGTGACTCATATATAACAAATACTTGCATGCACAGTTTTAAGGCAGCGTTACTCGCCTTTTTTTTGGTAACTTCATGACTTAACTGATGACATAACTACGACACTGCATGCTCCTAGTTTATTTTGCCTGATAATATGAAATGATATACAGCGTGCACCACTTCATTTGTGCGTGCAATTGAAGAGCACGTGCTACGAGCACAGTATAATGGCTGACAGGACAAGAACATTTGTTTTTACTGACACATGGACTAACCACATCTCATCTGACCGCAGTTAAGTGTGCATCTGAAAAGTCTACCAAATGATGTGGTCATAGAGACGTACTGTGTCTAAATAAATGCAATTCTTGTCAAGAAAAAAAAAGAGACAGAAGCAGCAGTTGTGAGTGAGGTGGCCAACCCTAGCTCCGCCCCTGCGTTAACTGAGTTAAATGTTTTTAACACAAATTTTGACAGCACTTATGTGTGTGTATATTGTATTTCTGTATGTATCTCAAATGCATTTACTTAACAAGTCAGTTCAGTTAAACAGAATCTGTGATTGGAAGTACGTGCTAAATGAACCAAGAGTGAACCTGTCATGAATTGACTTTAAAGACTTCAGTAGCAGGGAGGAAGAGGAGGTGGCCTGAGGGAAAGAAAACACGCAGAACAGAGAGAATGAAAGAGACGAAAAAAGACAAGCAGGCAGAGAAGACGACTGCAGTCCCCAAGCTCTCTCTTCCTCTGAATTCTTCCATCTCTCAGTTCAACAGCCAGTACCCACCGAATCTGGCTCTGACTGATTGCAAATGTTTTTGTTGTGTTAAGCTAATTGATTGGCCACTGGTCAGCGTAACCATAGCGATAAAACAAGAGGGACTACTTTGACATTGAGCTGGATGCTCTACTGAAAAAAAATATCTCAATACCTCAAACCTGCGCACATTATTAAAATAATCCTTGGAATTTGTCTGCATGTTAAGTTACATCTGCACCAAGCTTATCCGCCGTTCCAGCCATGTTGAGTCAGACCCTGAAGAGTAATCCATTTAAGTGTTTCCAGAAATTCTCTTTTAAATTCCTCCTGAGCACCACTTGTTCTTCTTTATCAGACTGCTATTCCTTAAAGCAGCATTATTTTCTCCCATTGAGCACTGCCTTCTATCAACAAAAAAAATGTCAAATGACAGAACAAATTATTTAAATTAGGGTTGAAAGTTTCCATTTCTAATACATGCATGTACAAATAAGCTACATTGACATTTACACTGCCAATTGATGTATTTTTAATATTTAGTGCAGACTGAATATTAAATGTGTGCAAAAAAAACAAAAAAACATTACCAGGTCTGTAAACTATCTATAAATTCTTTATTCTGATTATTTTCCTCAAAAATAAATAAAATAAAATAAATTAAAATCCAAGGAGCATGTGTCAACCAAGAAACTGCTATTGAGATGAATGGGAATTACAGCATCTAGCTTTCTTCAGATATTATATCTGTGGTTTAAAAACAATCATGTTTAATCCAATTCCATTTGGTCACCTTTATTTCCTTAGTGAAAACAGCATGTTGAAGTGAATATATTTAATTTGTATTTGTCCTAGCTCTGGTTATAATGACTGTCATTAGACTGTCAAGTGTGCAAATAGCAGAGATCAGTTTGAAGTAGCTCTCCTGTGGAGAAGGCGGGCAAAAATCCAGCGCTGGCTCACGGTCCAAACAATCACTGTAAATACTGTAGTTTAGTCAATGAGCTTGTGAGTGCAAACCTTAGAGAGTGACCAGTGGAGACTTTTACAAGGTCCTGAATAATTTAAAGAATCATTTATGCCTGCTGTTGTTTAAACAAGATGGGTGGCAACCCTATTATGATGTGTCAATTTTAATGTTAATATATATATACAGTATATATATATATATATATATATATATATATATATATACAGAAGGCAAAGTAGTGTCATTATTTTACTTAATTTAGTTGAATAGCAGTGTTGGCATTGCAAGGTTTATTTTCATTTACTAAATGTCAATGTTGCAAGTTCATCAATTATGAAACAAATTAAGATCAGCTAAAGCAGCTCTACAGAATGCAACTTTTTTTTTGCCTGAATGTTTTATGACCATTAACCAATGACAGAGAACCTGCAAATGTGTTATTTAACTTATTACAGGAAAATATCATGGGGTACTTCAAACAAATATACAGGTTTAGCTGACATGAAAGAAAAAAAAAAGTTTGGCAATCCTTCAATTACATGTATATAAAAATAACCAAAAAATAAGTATGTGTAATCAGACTACAGTTACTTTTTTATCGATTACATGATTACATTTTAATCACACAATTATTTGTCTTTGGAAGGCATATTCATATCATTTGGAAATTCATATTTGTGCATTTGAATCGCAAAAGCATTCCAAAAGACACAGGCTAGTGTGATTAAAATGTAATCATATAATCGATAAAAAAGTAACTGTAGTCTGATTACAAGTACATAACCTTTGGTATCTGATTCCGTATTCCAGATTACATGTAATCAGTTACTATACCCAGCACTGGTGGCCCATTATAGCAGATAGGGGAGTTCAATAAGAGACGTTAATTGATTTAACAGGTTAGAGGAAACACAATTATCTGTGCTCCAGAAATTTGAAGTGCTTTCCATATTTTCCAGATCCAAACAGAGGCCCTGCTGTTTGTGCATAACAGGCTGCTTTCCGCCCCGCTGTGACTAACAAATCAACACCGTGTGAATGCTCTTTGCTCTCAGTGGGAGAATGTGAACTCTCTCCACAGGCCTGTTTCTGCCCTCATTTAATGACCATGTCTGAAGACCTGACACAGAGAGGTGGGTGCATGGCATTTGTCATCGTTACCTGCGTAATGTCAGAATGACTCCAGCGAAAAAGAGGACACAGATAAAACAAAAGGTATTAGGACCTTCATAAACACTGTCCAATGTGCACGAGTCTTTGTCATGGGTCACCAAACTTGATCCTGGAGGGCCGGTGTCCTACACAATTTAGGTCCACCTTGCCTCAACAAACCAGTCTGGAAATGTCAAGTACCTATTAAGACCTTGATTAGCTTGTTGATTAGGTGTGTTTGATTAGGGTTGGAGCTAAACTCTGCAGGACACCGGCCCTCCAAAACCGCATCTGGTGATCCCTGGTCTTTGTAATCCTGTCGCTGTAATCCAATGACTTCACAAATGCTTTACTTAGATCACACATAATATAGGTTTTATGACTTTTACTTTTTAAAATGTTACCCTGCATAAGCCTTTGGGTTCAGTCTATGTGGCAAAACATTTCACCAAAATACACACTTTGGAAAGTAAATCCACATAAGTTATCATGAGACTAGTGTGATGAAATCACTTGCTAACCATTTCTGTAAAAATGAATGCTTTAAACCAGTAACATTCCACACTTTTTACTTAACAAACAATATGTTTTAAGACTTTTACTTTGAAAAATATTACCCTGCCTGTCTGTTTGTGAAGTGGGCTCTTACAGTTCATCACATCAGTCAGTCCTTGATATCAGGTCTCCATTAAGACCCCAAAAGCAATCCCACTGGTTCAAAAAGACCTTAAAATGGGACTCACTTTAACGTCTGATTAATTCCTATAATGTCTGTCTTAGTTAGATTACATACTAGCATACAGATGCAGATTCCCTGTCTCACATCCTTTTCTTATGTCTCAGTCCCCTCCATACAGACCCGTTGGCAGTTTATCATTAGAGAGCAGCCAAGAGACCTCGTTCCCATTTGGTTTTGCTAGCATGAACAATCTGCGTCCTCCAAACGTCTCCCCCAGGAACCCGTAACTGTGAAGTGCAGATTCACGCTAGCTTGATGGAGAAATGCCCCCTAAACATAACATTAAGCATCATGATAGAAGAAACACTTTACTGAACGAATCAAAATGCCTGAAACATAAGGAAATGTATTTTTATATATGTAATAAAAACATTTGTATTGTATTTTATACACAAATACAAGGTTTTTTAATAAATAAACTTAAGGTTTTAAAATTTTGAAATTTGTTTGAATAAGGCACATTTGTAAAATTTGCACATTATTAACAATTTTCATTAGCATAACTGCATTGTGCAAAATGCACCGTCTCTCTTTGCTTTAATATTTAATTAATTTACCCCCCCCAATCTCTTTAAAATGTTATGCAATATAATTTATATAATTTAATATAATATATTTTAATATTTAATATATAAAGCTAAACATTTAGACACAGCTGAAACTAAAGACTTTATCAAAGTGAAATCCTCATATAATCATTGGTAATGATAGGGTTGCATTTTGAATGCCTGTCTGAATGAAGTGCGCTTTTGTTAATTCACACATCTAGATGCTAATAACTCCATTGCACACTATGAATTATATGCTGCAAAACAGAAAACAGCATCATCATTAAGAGTCTTTCAGTCCATTCACATTAACAGTGAAAAGCTGACAGCATTTGGAGAGAATAGAAGCAAATGGAATCAGTGTGCCAGGGGCGTCAGCATCAGAACGCAGCCTCACGCTTTCATTTTCATTTATTACTCATTTGCCATGAGCAGACCAGAGCAAAGCAACTGAGAACAAACATCCCACGGCCAGTTTTGATAATTGATAATTACTAAATATTTGTCAATATTATGTTTTCAGAGTATTCCATTAGCAGCACAACTATCACAGAAGTAATAGAGTGGTCTGCAGACATCAGGAACACGGTAAACATTTCAAAAGGTTTATATTGTATGAAAACCAACAGCCATCCATTGAATTTCCATAAAACAGTCTTTTTTACTGTAATCTTTTTCTCATCATCATGCCATTCAAACCTGCATTTCTGACTCTCCTCATAAAAACATATTGACCGGAGGCTGTCAAGGACAATAATGCACCATTAAAGCTGAAAAGCAAATCTATCAAATTTCATTCACATTTCTCCATATTTAAACTTGCTGCTAAAGTTGTGGTGAATAAAGCTGGCAGAAGTGAAGAAAAATACCAGCGTGAGCATTTTTACAAAGTAAACTCTTTTGTACTGCATGAAAGAAAGTCACACGGGTTCAAAATGTTCATTTTAGGAGAACTATTCCTTTAACAAAGTTGCACTGACCCTAGACTTAAACCTATTGTTTAAGTTTTCCAGTTTTTTAATCCTATCCTGTATCATATTTGATACACTAATCTCTAAGGCCTCTTAATGACCAAACATGACCAGAACTTTGCTGAAAAACCTGTTGTACACAATCTACTACATGCCTTATGTTGTCTGATTGGTAGTTTATACTTTTAAGCAAGAACAAGTCATTTTAGTATAATTCTAAAAACGTCTCCTTTTAGGTTGTATTATTATTATTATTATTATTTTATTTTTTTGCTTTGAACTATTTGAAATCTGTGAAATTATTTTTACGCAAACTAAGTAAACGTAAGTAAACTTTTGTTAATAGTGTTTTTTAATTATTTTTGTTAATTATAACTATTGTTTAAATTTCAAGATGAACATTTACTGGACAGAAGCGACTTTAGTTTATTTGGTTATAGCCCATATTTTTTTTTTTTTTTTTTTTTTAGAAAGATCATGTTATAATGTGAGTATCAAAAATGATCAACAGGACATTTTTTTTTTTTTATCTCTTAATCATTTTATTGCAATGCATTATGTTCTGATCACCACAATTAATTAAGTATAAAACTTGTTTTGAGCATAATACTTAGCATTTATATATCATCTTAATAATTTTATTGGTAGACGTGGAGTGGCAACTGATATTTGTATGCATTTTATGTAAGTAGTCTGCTTTATTGTTATAAACATCTCATTGATTTACATCACAAGCTATCAGAATTTCATTACATTTTTGTATCAACCATAAAATCCTGATGTATCAAATATCAAACACACACACAAAACATGTTGCTATGTTAAAAAGAAAAACTAGACTCAGCAATGCACAATGCGTAAAGTACTTCCACTCTTTCCATCAGGACACTCACAGTTGGTCTGGACACTCTAATGATTTGGTATCTTAATTCACTTTGCAATCAAAGCATAAAATGGCAGTTAGGAGGGGCCACTGTGACTGATTGCCAATGTTAAAGGTGAAAAAAGGATTGCTGTACATCAGATTGGAGTTATAATGGAATATTGTATAGGCTATTGGATGAGGGAAAGCAGGGTCTGGGATTCAGAACACACATTTCAGCTTAATGAGGCTTTGAAACCGGTTGTGTTCAATGTCACCCTCATTTGTCCCACTCAGGCCACCAGAGCATGAAATGTTGCCTTTCACTGTGATTGCCATCGGCTATTGCCCCTACCATAAAGAAGGTGCATCATGCAATACGATGGGGGCCAGTTCTGCTAAACCTCGCATTACCTTCGTATTTCATAAACACGATAGGAAGCATCAGCTCTAGTGGGTTTGATGGGAGAAAAGACCAAATTAATGCATGACATGACTCTTCTTAATGCTTTGCCGAGCACTAAACACAAATCTCTGTGGTCCACTTGCAAAAAAGTCACAACATCCATCACAGCTAGAAACTAAATGAAACAAGAATGTTCTTCAAAATTGCAAACGCAAGAGATAACCGTCCCTCACCATTAGAAACCTGGCTGTACGTTTGCCCCAGACAATCATAAAGCACTATATGAGAATGGTACAGATGCCCAAAAGTATTGTGTAATGATAAAGTACGGCCATCTCTCTCCACTTTAAGTCACAGCGAGCTGCCCATCTGAGTTTTGAGGTGCTGCAGTTGCATAACCACCCATAAAAGAGTTTACAGCAAAGGCCAAAGAGCATTGAAGCTACTCGGCAGATAAATACATCTTCACAATATGTGGGCCGCAGTCATATTCTAAACCAGACCTCTCTAATAGGATTTATGTAATCTGATTAGGTAATAATGATCAATGAGGTTTCATAGCATGGACGAGGCAATAAAAGATGAGAAACCCGTTAACATCAGGTAAATATATTATTATTTCTGTGAAAAGCATTTCATTTTGGAAGATTAGTATCTATTAGCTTTCAAAAATCTCAATGCTGCTTTGGCACAAAGGATGCTGGATGGGTTCTACTGTTGTCTAGGAAGCCTGTAGTTGTCATTGGACAAAGTAGAGGTGCCATTTTTAATCAATAGCAAAGCTAAAATTCAACTGAACAAAAGGCTTTGTCATTTATTTGACAGTAAAACAGATCGACTAATTGTTCTCCAGCTGCAGATGTCTAAAGTTGTCCAGATATGAAAGGAAATATTGGTTCAATTCAAGTTAAGCTCATTTACGATAAAAAAAAAGAAAGTAAAAAAAAAAAAAAAAGCTACTAAATTAGAAAATAATCAAAATAAATACATAAATAAATAAATACTTTACGGTGTAACAGTGTATGATGATTTAAAAGTAGAAATGTTACAGGTTGGACTACTGTTTTTGTTTATTTTAGTTTATTGCATTGTAAAATTGTAAATAAATGGATACATTTTACAAAAAAATAAAAATTATAATAATAATATTTCAGTTTTTTTATTTTTACTTCGGTATTTTAGTGTGTCACTTGGAATTAAACTAACTTTAATACAATGCTGTGTGTATATATATATACACATACACACACAGCATAGAATTAAAGTTGAAATTGTTATATATAATAATTTCTACACCATTATTTTTTTCAGTACTTTTTGTTCCATCATAGATGCATCATCCTCACATTTTGCTTTTGTTAAAGTTATTTTCTATGGTAACTGTGCTACAAATGCTGTGGCTGGAGCTTAATTTCTAATGAACCACCAACTTTGCTTTTAATAACTCCAAAAAGTGAGATAAAGATTTCACATAATCATCAAAACCAAATTGAAAACGGCAGCCACTGCTGTTTTGTAGCCATTGAGCACATGGCTCATCTGCCATCAGCAAAGGATAAGGAAAGGGATAAGGATGTCTTTTGTTTAAAAAAGGGGACTTTTAAGACCCCACAAAACAGTTTGAGAGCCAATAATAGGGCATCATTCAAGAGCTGGGAACTATAAGGTTTGCTTTCCCTTTTAGGTGCCTAATTCAAGGTGTTGTAAATCCTGACATTTTGTCCCATTTAGTTACACTGACTGTGAATCTTCGAGCGAAATCCTCTCCTGATGGAGTAAATGCTTACTCATTGGGATCGTGACTGTAGAGAAAGAGGAAAACATGCACTAGATGATGTATAAGATGTTTCATTGTCTGTCTTGTCTTAAATCAATCAAAGTGATTGATTTAAGATGCACATTTGATTCCAGTGCAGTTTGACATCATAACTGTTCACTAGCCATAAATTCTGATCCACATAAAATCTGCTTATTCTGATCAACTATGGCATGTAAAAATAGTAACAACAGTTTGTGTTGTTTTTAGATGCAATTTAGGGCAGGGTAAATCTGAAATAGCAATGAAAAACTCATTGGCACAGCAGTCTCTGCAAATGGTTCTACAAAAAAAGACAGATGACCATAATAAAGCTCATTACACATCTGTTTGTGAGATTAGTTTGCAAGTTTTTCTACAAAGAACATCAGACAAAACAGTATTTTTCAAAGATCTGAAGCCAGTTTAAGGAAAAATGTGCAAACTCAGTGATTAGTTCCTTCCTCACAAGTGCTCAGTCTGGTAGCGATTAAACCATTTTTTTACTAATAAAAATCTGAAATGATGTTGCTGTCAAGCAATCTGACTGGAGTGTGCAAATTTTCATAAATGCTTTCTAGTGTTTATGTATTAATCAATCAGTGAACGGATGATCTGTGAATGTGGAGTCTGACACTCAGACTTATAGACACATGTAATGTTGCAAAATATTTTATAAGTCAGCTTAATTAGAATTAATCATTTTACAACAGGGCTTGAGGAATCCTTTTTCTGAAAGAAAAAAAATAATAAAAATAAGCCAAAAACTGAAACTGAAATTGAAAAGTGTTGGGGGAAAAAAACTAAAGAAAAAAAAAAAAAAAAAAAAAAAAACCTTCATATGAGTGAACGCAAACTGTGAACCTAATGATGATTTAGCACCAGAATAGTGTGTTTCAGCTAAAGCTGCTGTAAGTTTGGACTTTCAGGCTGGAAATAGATGAGCGTATCAGACTGCCTGATCACACAAAGATCTGCTAAGAGTCTCTGAGGAGTCCTGAAAAGACAGAATCAAAAGATCCTGCAGGGAAGAGTTCTGGGAAAGCACAATCAAACACGGCTCTCACTGAAATGGAAGAGGCTGCCACTATTTGACCAGCCCGGAAGGTGCAATTCACCCACTTTATAACACACACTCAGTCTCTCCCGCTCCTACAAACACAGCGACACATCCCACAAACCTTTTGAAGTAAGTGTCAGCAGAAAGTGATGCTTTCACAAAGCCTAAGCTCATCGAGGGAATTTCTGAGGGTAGAGGCTTTTTTCCCCTTTTTTTTCAGGTCAACCTCTTCCTCTTTATCCCTCCATCTAGTTTTTCGTGGATTTCGTGGATATCCTATCAACAGAGGAGGGCTTCAGGGGTTTAAGCCCTGAATTTGTATATATATATATGTATATACATTATTGTCTTTACCACTAAGCTTTCATTCCTAGTAATTCGTCACTAATAAACAGATTTAATTCTGCTATCTTCTTCAGATGTAGTCTTTTTATGATTATCATTTAAGACTAATGCATACTGCAGTTCATGCTGAATAAACTGCAGCATGAAAGTTTGTTAAATTTACACTATGCTGTTGCATTCTGTTTTGAGGACAAATAAACAATTATATTTTATTAGATCAATTCAACCCAAAAATATTAAAAACAGTCCTTATTAATCATAAGAACACAGTTAAATATCATACATGTTTTTTTTGTTAGAGACCCAAGCGAAAAGTGGCCCAATTTGCCTGATATCACCTTAATTTATATATTTTTGCCTTTGATATTTGTATTGTGCGTGTTGTACCTAACAGAGCGGCCTCTAATACCTTACTGGTTACTTAATATTAGTAAACTTACCAAAAAGTGTCAACATTTTGACTCTGTGTTTTTTTTCAAAACATTGTATTCTTTATCTACAAATGCATATTCAATAAGGTCAGGCGCAAAAATAACTGTCCACACCTTTTTCATCGCTAATTCTTCCCTGCGAGTCTTCAGTAAATCCTGACAGTACTATTTTAATGCCAAAAAATGGTTTACTGTTAGCTGTTAGTAAATCTGGCCCTTGACCTTTCAGGCCTGCAAACTATGGTAACACTTTATTTTACGGTGTCCATAATACAGAGTAATTACCTAGTTAAGTACTTAGTAGCAGCCATTGTACTTGCATGAAACAAAATGTACTTACCATGTAACTAAGTTATGGGAAAACCTGTAATTACAGTTTGTAATTATGTAGATGTAATGGGCAGCAATTGTTACACATGTAAAAGACCAAGTCTGTTACACAGCTACTTATGTAACCAAAAGATTGTTACATATGTGTTGCAGACTTTATACAACGTAATTATAAATGTAAGTACACAGACATAAGCTACTTAAAATAAAGTGTATCAGGATTGTACTTAAGTGTACTTCATGTGTATCTATACAGTACACCTTATCCAGCTGCACCTTAGTTTGATTTAACCCACAAGTACACAGCTTAAATTATTATTATGTACCTTTGTTTCATGTAAGTACAACGGCTACTACTAAGTACTTAACTAGGTAATTACTCTGTATTATGACAACTTAAAATAAAGTGTTACCCAAACTTTCAAAACAATTAAATCAAAATACACTTTTTCTCAGAAGTACTTATTTTAACAACCTGCCATCTTCTAAATGGGGCTTATACAATAAGCAAATATTATTATATGATGAGTTTGTAAACATCATATAGTGAAGGTTGAGACTAAACATGTTTGACAGTTTCCAGCGATTAGCAGATATCTGTCTGCACTGAACTGCTGTACTAAGTGACTCAATCTGATATATTAGAATGTATTTAATCCTTAATATAAAGCAGGATATTGAACCAATCACAACCCAAATTCCAGAAATGTTGGGATGATTTTTTTATTTTTTAATAAAATGAAAACTAAAATACTTTTAAATCACATGAGCCAATATTTTATTCACAGTAGAACATAGAGAACATAACAAATGTTTAAACAGAGAAATGTTACACTTTTATCCACTAAATGAGCTCATTTCAAATTTGATGCCTGCTACAGGTCTAAAAAAAGTTGGCACGGGGGCAACAGAGGGCTGAAAAAGCAAGACATTTTGAAAAGATTCAGCTGGGAGAACATCTAGCAACTAATTAAATTAATTGACATCACGTCTGTAACATGATTAGCTATAAAAGGGATGTATTAGAGAGGCAGAGTCTTTCAGAATTAAAGATGGGCAGAGGCTCTCCAATCTGTGAAAGAGTGCGTAAAAAGATTGTGGAATACCTTAAAAACAACATTCCTCAACGTCAAATTGCAAAGGCTTTGCAAATCTCATAATCTACAGTGCATAACATAATCAAAAGATTCAGAGAAACTGGAGAAATCTCTTTGCGTAAGGGACCAGGCCGAAGACCTTTGTTGGATGCCTGTGGTCTTCGGGCCCTCAGACGACACTGCATCACTCATCGGCATGATTCTGTCACTGACATAACTAAATGGGCCAAGGAATACTTCCAGAATCCATTGTCAGTAAACACAATTTGCCGTGCCATCTGCAGATGCCAACTAAAGCTCTATCATGCAAAAAGGAATCCATATGTGAACATGCTCCAGAAGCGCCGTCGTGTCCTGTGGGCCAAGGCTCATTTAAAATGGACTGTTTCACTAATGGAAAAGTGTTCTATAGTCAGACGAGTCCAAATTTGACATTCTTGTTGGAAATCACAGACACCGTGTCCTCCGGGCTAAAGAGGAGGGAGAACTTCCTTTTTTTTTTTTTTTTTGGCCTGTCAGTAGCACAGATAACACATGACAGTACATATGCATGGCTATACTATCATCATTCACAGCGAACTTCCAGCGTGTGTTATCAGCGTTCAGTTCAAAAGCCAGCATCTCTGATGGTATGGGGGTGCATAAGTCCATACGGTATGGGCAGCTTGCATGTTTTGAAAGACACTATGAATGCTGAAATTTATATAAAGGTTTTAGAGCATCATATGCTCCCATCCAGACGACATCTATTTCAGGGAAGGCCTTGTGTATTTCAGCAGGACAATGCAAAACCACATACTGCAGCTATTACAACAGCATGGCTTTGTAGTAGAAGAGTCTGGGTGCTGAATTGGCCTGCCTGCAGTCCAGATCTTTCACCTATAGAGAACATTTGGCGCATCATTAAACGAAAAATACATCAAAGATGACCACAAACTCTTCAGCAGCTGGAAACATAGAGCAAGAATGGAAGCAAATTCCAACACCAAAACTCCAGAAACTCATAACCTCAATGCCCAGATGTCTTCAAACTGTTTTGAAAAGAAGAGGAGATGCTACACCATGGTAAACATGCCCCCATCCCAACGATTTTGAGACCTGTAGCACTCATCAAATTTGAAATGAGCTCATTTTGCACATAAAATTGTAAAATTTCTCAGTTTAAACATTTGTTATGTTATCTATGTTCTATTGTGAGAAAAATATTGTCTCATGTGATTTGAAATTCTTTTAGTTTTCATTTTATTCAAATTTAAAAAAACGTCCTAACATTTCCACAATTCGGGTTGTAGATTTAACAGTGGGTGGGGCTATATAAATAGACACCAAGCGATTGATCGATTGTCTTGGCACTTGACACATTTGTGGTTGGCTAGGACAAAACTGAGAAAAAAAATATTTCTGCATTTGTTACTTTGTCTATAGGATATGGCAAAATGTTAGTGGGAGAATTTTTGATTAGTTCAAATTTCAACCAAAATTTGTAATTTTTCCATTATTTACTCCCCCTCAAGCTGTTCTGAACCCATGTTTAGTCTCCTCCATCACACACTAAAAGGAGATGTTAGGCACAATGTTCATGCTCCTTTTTTCTACTCAATGCAAGTGAATGATGACTAAGGTCTGTCAACTTCCCAAAAAAATTAAATAAATAAATTGAATTAAATAAGATTAAAAGCATTATATTAAGGTTATTTTTTTTTAATGAATGATGAGTTGTACAGCATTATTGATTTATGACCCTCAGTTTAATGATGCCAGCATGTGGTTGGTATTTGATGAAATATTTTACTTTTCTTCCAGGTAATTACCACTGACTAGCTTTACTGTAAGATTTGAATTTTGTAGCTGTTCAAGTGCAATTAGAAAGAGAAAATCATGTCACAGGTGGAATGAAAGAGAGAGGGAGTCGAATAGGAAGCAGCCAGACCCCTTCATCATTATTCCATTATCTTTTTAGTCCACTAGCAGACTCAGCGTTCATTATGACGCTCTATTGTCGCCATCCGTCTGTTACCATGGCAACCAATGGGGACACCCAAGCCCTGGCAGGGGCTCTTTTGTGTGCATTGATGCCACCGCCAGAGAAATGTGTGCCATCATTAAAGCTCTCTAACTCACCACAGACTGAATCTCTGCTTCATTAATGATGTTTAGTGTGAAAATTAGAGCTGCCAAAGTTAATATCCTCACCTTTGAGATCAATTACATATGTTAAGGGGGAAAAAATATTTAAAGAGGTAATTGGCTCTTTTACAGAAGTTGTGTGCTAAAAAAAAGACTTGTTCTGTCTGTGTTCTAAAAAACGAGTAAAAATAATCTGCACTTCACAAAAGCATTCGATATACAGACACAAAAATCCTGCAACCAGACTTTCATTTATTAGTAAATGATGAAGGAAAAACTTCCACGATGTCTTATAAATTATTGATAACTCAAATCCAAATAGGAAGTCTATACAAAAGCCAATCCACAATTTCTGCAGCGTGAAATCTAATGAATTAATCATCGAAGTTCATCAAATTAATATACATATATAACAACCATGCATACAGTATGTGTATATGTGATGGTAAAGCTGAATTTTCAACAGCCATTACTCAAGACTTTTTTCCCCTCAAGAATAATTTCTTATTATTATTAATGTTGAATGGTGGAAACTGATTTTTATTTTATTTTTTTCTGCAGGATTCAAAAGGAATCTTCAAAAGAACAGAATTCAGTTCAAACAGAACCATTTATTAATAAAACTAAATAATTTATAGTACATCCTTGCTTATTAAAATAATTATTTTCTTTAAAAACAACTTACTGACCCCAAATATTTGAACAGTATATATATATCAATGCCACTTTATTCATTTCCTTTATTTATGTACTGACTGCCCTGGTGAATTTTATTTATTTATTTAGTGAGTTTATTTATATATTTTTTTATATATAGAAAATGAAAGTAGCACTGTATCCTTTTATATAAAGAGTTATATTGCTCAGGTAGACTAATGTGGTGTCTCAGTGAGCATTGCTGGGTGCATTAGCTCTTTCACAATGGCAGTGTAAAAGCGATTTCCCCAGGCACTGCAGCTGCTATAAAAGGGCTTGTCAGTTAACCTGTCCATTGGATTGGTGTAAGACTATATATGGGGGCAGAGGGAGTAGTGAGAGAATGATGAAAAAAAAACAAAAAAACACTGAGCAACAGAGGGGAACAGGGTAAAGACATTTGTTAACTGACAGATATCTTTAAATGATGCATCCTGATGATAGTCTTTGCACAGGACAGATGTGGGGAAGTTATGCATAAACTACAAGGAGAGTCTATTTCATCAAGGTTGACTGTAATAAAAATGCATTAGACATTCAGAAAGCCAATGCTTCTGAAGCCCTCAAAGACAGTGTATTCATACTCAATAATTTACTCACCCTCAGGTCATCCAAGAAGTAGGCAAGGCAAGGCAAGTTTATTTATATAGCACATTTCATACACAGTGGTAATTTAAAGTGCTTTACATAAAAGAAAGTGAAATAGTCATTCACGGCAATAAAAACAAGGAATTAAAAATAATAAAAACAAGGAATTTTATAATGTTATAGAAATTGATTTAAAATGAAATTTAAAACAGTTAAATAGAAAATGATTATACATAAAATACAGTGCAGTCAGTTCGGACGTAGCACAGTGTTCATTCAACAAATGCACAGCTAAACAGATGAGTTTTCAGTCTGGATTTAAATGTGCCTAATGTTTTAGCACATCTGATCTCTTCTGGAAGCTGGTTCCAACTGCGGGCGGCATAATAGCTAAAAGCGGACTCCCCTTGTTTTGTGTGAACCCTTGGTATTTCTAACTGACTCGATCCTAATGATCTGAGTGGTCTGTTAGGTTTATATTCAGTGAGCATATCTGCAATGTATTTAGGTCCTAGGCCATTGAGTGACTTATAAACGAGTAAAAGTACTTTAAAATCAATCCTAAATGTAACTGGAAGCCAGTGTAAGGATCTGAGGACTGGTGTGATATGCTCAGATTTTCTGGTTCTAGTCAGAATCCTGGCAGCAGCGTTCTGGATGAGCTGCAGCTGTCTAATGGTCTTCTTTGGAAGGCCGGTGAGGAGACCATTACAACAATCCACCCTGCTGGTGATAAAGGCATGAACAATAGATGAGTTTCTACCTTCATCTGATTTGGATAAATTTAGCATTACATCACTTGCTTACCAATTAATAATCTTCAGTGAATAATCCACACAACTTCAGTTCATCTCCTGTTGTCACACATCAAAACCCACCAACACATTTGTTTAGAACTGCTTTGGACTGTCTATGCATTTTAGCAGTGCTTGATCTGTGCATATTTCTCTCCTGATTCAGATGAGATGACTTTTGCACTGGAGGAAGCATTATTATAGGTTATGGACTTGTATTTTAGCTGGATGCAACGGTTTGAAGTTAAAACATCTTAATGATGAATTTCTTTCTTATAAACACCCATCTTTTCACTTTATAAGACGTTAAGTGATGGACTGTAGTCCATTTTTTTTAAATGTTTGGACTCTCTTTCTGACGGCACCCATTCACTGCAGATGATCCATTAATGAGCAAGTGATGTAATGGTTATTTTTTTTCCAAATCTGTTCCAATGAAGAAACAAACTCTTTTAGATCTTCAGTCGTCTGAGGGTGAGTACATTTTCAGCAAATTAAATTTGTTGGGTTAACTATTTCTTGAAAACAACCTTTATTATACAGGAGACTCTTGCATGCTTTAAAACAACTATTTCAGAAAACAAGCATTTGTCCAATTGGACTTTTGGCTCAAAACTTCAAACAGTGAGATATAACACTCATGCTATCCTCCCCATGTGAAACTATTGCTACAACATGAACTGAATGACTGATCCAGCAATACATTTTTGAAGCACCCCCACACATGCTCCAAATGGACTCCACTAGAATGAAATTGATGCATGATTACCATTTAAGTATCAACTGCTGCTTTAATTTCTTTTTGCTTATTGGCCATGTACGTAGAAACCGCTATCCAAAGTTTAATTGCAGAAAATGCCCTCCAGGAACAATCTGGGGTTAAGTGCAAGGCATTATTCTCAGGTTCATAATGACCTCCATTTGGCCAGCACCACCCCCTGGCACCACCGTCCTTTATAATCAGACAAGAGTTGAAACTCTGAAACAATGATCATGCAGTAGTACTTTACTCAAAAGCTTATCATTTTTCAGAAATGTCTGATTATGGTAATCATCCCTGAATGTGTTATTCAGAGAAGCTTTGAAGAACATTTCATTACTACAACAATAAAACAGGAACTATCTCTGAATGCCCTCACGTGGCTTTACAAGTTTAAGACACATGTAAAACAACATGCTCAGGCTTAATTAGTCAAGGAGATTAAACTCAAATGTTAATGCTAATTGCATGCAGTGAATATAACTAAGACCCTAGAGCAGAGTATTCAATTGTGTTGCAACTCAAAAGTGGGCTGCAGATCTTTTTTGAGCGATAAAATAATCCAAATTCAAATAAAACTAAACTAACCATGTATTTTTACATTCTGTAGTTAGCAAAAAGCTTACCAACATTAAAAGAAAGAAAAGAGACGTTCGTCATCTTTTCTGTTGATGTCAAAGGTCATGAATCTAATCAATGTATTTTGGCCCAAATCTGTCACAGATTAATATAATTGCTATTACTAAAATTAATATAAAATGAAATAAAGGATTTCAGTGCAATGTTGGATTATCATTATCTTAAAAATAAAACTATACAAAATGTTACTTTAAACAAAGAATAAAAAATAAAAAGAAAACTTATTTTATTTCAGCTAGTTGCATTATTTCTTTACTGTTTTCAGTTTTACTTTAAGTGCTAAAATATTTAAAACTAATAAATAAAAATCAATAAAAGAGATTTTAAAAAAAGCACCCTGAAAATGTAAAAATTAAATCTGACACAAAAAGTGCAAGTGTACTTAGACTTGCAGGTAAAAGTCTGATTTCAGTATGAACTCACATTTATCATAATTTGACAGATATATATATATATATTTTTTTTTTATCTTAAATAACTTAATAGTCTACTGTATGGACACAAATATCTTGTTTTTAAAGACACATTGGGACATTTTTATTGTGCCTATTATTCATGTATTAGGAGAAACAGAATTAAATAATTAAATGAGATATAATGGAAAAGACACCTATAACCTATGAAAGAATAACCCCTGAGCAATAGAATTTTCATAACCTAGTGAGCTGAACCACTTAGTCAGCATGTTCTAGAACATAGATTCATTCAAATGTTCAGCTGAAACCTGAAAGCTGAAGCATGTCTATGCTGAGAACAAATGCAGTCTAGGAAGGCAGCTCACTAGGTTTGCAAACCCAGTCTGTTGGAAGAAGAAAACACTTCTGAGGAAATGTGAGACTATCCGGAGGTGCTAGAAAGACATGATTCCACTCTCATTTGTTATTCCAGAGTCAGACAGTGAGGTGAAAACAACAGGGACAAGACGTACAGAGGGAGATAGAGACAGGCATACACTCTTAAAAATAAAGGTGCTTCACGATGCCATAGAATAACCTTTTTTGTCTAAATGGTTCCATAAAGAACCTTTAACATCTGAAGAACCTTTCTGTTTCACAAAAGGTTCTTTGTGGTGAAAAAAGGTTCTTTAGATTATAAAAATGTAAGCAAGAGCCGGTTCTTTGAAGAACCTTTGACTGAATGGTTCTTTGTGGAACCAAAAATGGTTCTTCTATGGCATCGCTTGAAGAACCTTTTGAATCACCTTTATTTTTAAGAGTGTAGAAAGAAAAAGACAGGTATGTTTTAATGCTAAATCATGTTGGATATCAAATCCATGGTGTATTGTGAACACTGACAGTTCAAACAATCTCTCTGACATTCTACAAATACTAACAATATAGGCTAATGTTTTCATATGCATCCCACGCTTAGGATGAAGTAGAGGAAGATTTTATTGCCCAGAGGTTTATTTTACTTAGCTACTTAGTAATCTCTTAAAGTAAACAAAAACAGACATGCACGACAATAGTTGACATTCAGTAAGAATAGAGATAGAAAATGAATACAAATAATTAAGTTCATTTGATGAAGACAAAAAATTGATGAGAAATGTTTGAGTTCATGAGATCTCTGACTTTTGATTACAGACTTTGGTAGCTTGACAATTCTTAAAACAATGTGAGAAAATTTGGCATGTTTATTTGGGTTTATTTATTCCCATTTCTCAGAAGACAGAGCTGAGAAATAGGAAACTTAAAGAAAGATTTCACCCAAAAATGAACATTTTTGTCATTATTTACTCACTCTGAATATGTATGAGTTTCTTTATTTATTTTTTTAACACAAAATAAGCTATTT
The DNA here is from genome assembly GCA_027422415.1 of Schizothorax lantsangensis. NCBI lineage: Eukaryota > Metazoa > Chordata > Actinopteri > Cypriniformes > Cyprinidae > Schizothorax > Schizothorax lantsangensis. The sequence continues at coordinate 7,718,843 of CM049841.1, read as the reverse complement.
TGAAGAATGCTGGTAATCAAACAGTTACTGGCTCCCACTGACTTTCATAGTATGGAGAAACAAATATATACTATTGAAGTCATGGCTACCGTCAACTGTTCGGTTACCAACATTCTTATATACATTCTTAATATCTTATAAATATGTTATTTTGTGTTCCGCAGAAGAAAGAAACTCATATAGGTTTGGAAAAACTTGAGGTTGAGTAAAATTATGATAAAATATTAATTTTGGGGTGAACTATTCCTTTAAGCTCCATTTAATCCCATGAAATAAAAAAGGTCTTATTTGTAATTATTTTTTCCTATGGGGATTTATTTGCGTAAGAAGACGCCTTTGCTCTTGATAGTTCCTTAATTTCGATTTCATACCATGCATGAGTAACAGTACACTAATAATATTATGTGAAACTACAGTAAAATACAGAAAATGTGTGCAATACATTTTTTTTAAGGAATAGCAGGATGTTACTTCATAAATGCATCATCCACTGCAGCAAACTCAGACATTTCCCATCATTTCATCAGCTTCTTTTAGCAAATAACCAGTGGACAATCCGCAGGCGGGAGAGTCACAGCGATTGTGACCTCTTCACACACACAAACACAAACAAACTCAGCCACATTCACAAACTATTTGAAGTGTGAGCAAACAGTAATAATTTCATAAAGATTTGCCATTTACTGACAATATGAAGTGTTTGTTAAATCAGTGACAATTATCGGTTGGAAGAAAAAAAGTTACATTATTTTCCCTGCTTTAAAGAGGATTATATTCTCACCCAGTGATTCTCAAATTATGGGTCATGACCCAAAAATAAATCACTGGTCGGTTTCTGTTTATCCATTTCGACTGACATTCAGGCTCAAATGTATCTGCTAGAAGCCAAATTAGGCAGATGTCAACATAAACTGGCAGTGGGGCGTGACCTCATCCTAGAAAATAAAACCACAAAAGGTGGTAAAAAAAAAAACACGTACAGGGAGCATAAACATGGTTTGTGTGTGCTTTGTTTTTTTTTGTAAGGAATCCCGGAATTTCTAAATTGAAAATTAACAAAAAAAAAAAAAAATGCCATTTTTTTTTTTTACATTAATTTAAGTTTCAAAATTATACACTGACTTCTAACATGATGAATGGATTCCGTTTTTTTTTTTTTTTTTTTTAATTAAGGATGCATTAAATTGATCAAAACCTACTTTTACATATTCCCAGGGGCGTCACTAGTGGGGGGTAAAAGGGTGACAGAGTGAATAGGGCCCAGAGGTCTGGGGGGCCCGCGATCGCCTACTGGCCATCGGGAACACCGGGACACTCCATTCAAATAGTGGGCCGAATGCCGAAAGTCGACTCAGTCCGTCTGATTTACGCAGCAAACATATTTTGCTTGTTATCAAAAAATGATCTACTCTAGAGGGACTTAGCTGTTGTTATTGATTCTATTTGGATGTCTACCAGAAGGTAAGTTAGGGCCACAAAAGCGCACATGCGCAGTAACGTTTGTTTATGTTGTTGCCGTTGAAACCATCTATAAGAGATAAACAGCGCAAGTCGCTTGATCCATTCAGATGTGACACAGAATTGTTATTCAGTCGTGTGATATGAGAAAGGTTAGTGATTCTGGCTGAAAACAGCCACGACAATGAGGTATATTGGAAAACGCTAATAGGCTTGTCAATTCAGCACCATAGTAATTTAAATTGAAGTTATTACCACTGTATAAATAGCCTATGTGTTTGCAGAAATGTATTTATTATGTTACTGTTATTACATATTGGGGAATATGCTATTTTAATTTCATAGAAGCTGTTTTGTAGTTTCTTCATGTTTAGTTTTTTTTAGTTGTTTTTTTTACTACAAATTTCATAGTTTATTAGCCTATTAGGCTACTTATTTTAAAATCCATATAACCATGGCAATGAGGACCATGGTTTTACTTCTTGTGACCACCATCCTACTAGTCAGTTAAACTCTGGATACTTCTTTCTTTTTAGATGTTTAGTTCTAATTAATTTTAATTGAAGTAAAATATTAATTCAATAAGGGCCTGATTAAAGATAAATACACACTGGTGGTGGTTGAAGAGAGACCCCCTCATATGATTGTAAAGCGCTTTGGGTGTACAACCATACACAATAAAGCGCTATATAAATGCTTCATTCATTCATTCATTCAAATATCTTATAAATAATATCTTATAAATATCTTAAAAATGTCTTATATAAATTAGGTGCTTCTTATTTACAAATAATAAAGTTCTTAAAGGGATATTCACCAAAAAAATGAAAATTATCATCATTTACTCAACATCATGTCATTCCAAACCTGTATGAATTTATTTCTTCTGTGGAACATTGGAAGAATTTTGTCCATACTTAGTGCTTTACTGTCAAGTGCTTTTCTATGTGACAAAAATGCATTATTACGTTTGTTGCATTTGTTGTGAATTCAGTAATATCTATCGTTTCTGTCCGGTGTTATTTATTAATTTATTTACTCCGATTGAAGGCCCTATGACCCCTCAATCCAAACATTATTTGAAAATTTACGATTGCAACAATTCCTAGCGACGGCCCTGCATATGCCAGTAGGTTTTAACAAAGGTTTTATCCTTTTTGGTTTTTTTTTACAAATTTTTGTTCAAGTATTTTAAAAGTATTTTACAATACTTCTATGCTTTTTGGGATGGATTTTCTTCACACACACACACACACAAAAAAGTCCTGTTAAATTCTCATAATCCACAGCAAAGTCCTCCTGTTTCCTCTTGCTGTATCAATTAAAAACAGTTTTCATTGTCTGGACAGAGGAGTTAACAGTCAGTAAAATCTGCAAAAGATATTGAGAAATGATGCATAATAAGCAGGGCTGTCAATCTATTTAAATATGTGATCAAATTAATTACATGACATGCCGATTAATTAACTGAATAATTGCATGTAACAATATTGGCTGAGAAAATCCCACAAATGAAGATAATTCAAAAACATTAGCCTAAATTATTGTGGCAGATGAGCCATAAATCACTAAACAGACATTACATTAAAGGCATTAGATGTGTCTTTAGAAGTAAATATATTGTTTGTTGAATTTCCGTCATTAAACAGACAGACCTACAGGCCACAGCAATCGAGTTTGCAAAGCAACCACTGAAACATACTCTAAGAGTGTGATATATGGTTCACAGAATCAATGTGAGAAACTGCTAAATGCCCGTCTTTAATCTGAGAGGACCTCTCCTGAGAAGCATCTATTCTGGCCATGAACGCCCTGCTAAGTGTTCTCACGGCGCTAATGTGGATGCTAATTCAACACAGCGCTAACTGTGCAGCACAGCAGGCCTAGTTTACGTGAATTAAATTAAACCCTCCTCCGTAGTGTCATAATCATCCTCATAAACATGGAATGATGCAGAAAATTAACTTCAAAGACACTAAATAATAGCAGCACCTCCTCTCTTCATTATGAAGCACTTAATCTTTTTCACACTCCCATGATTTGCTGCTGTATTACATATTTGTCATAAATTGGTTAAAGGTCCCATATTGTAAACCTTTCTGGAGTTTTATTTTAGGTTTTGATGTCCTTTAGAATATATATTTGCGGTATAAGTACCAAAAACCATCTCAATATATATTTACAGCTCTTCTCTCAGGAACTCTGGTAAAAAAAAAACAGGTCGATTTGGCCTGTCTAATTAATATTCATGAGCCTCTCTTCTGATTGGCCTAATGTTTTCTGAGTGACGTAGGGCCGACATCACAATTACGTCACCGCGCTAAGCTGGAAGTAAAACAAAGGGAGAACTGGAGGCGGCCCATTCAAACCAGCGCAGATTCGGCTTCATAAGGAGCTAATATCATCTTGTTGTGATGTTGGGTGCCAGAATTGATGTAATACAGCCTCAAATTAGAAATTTGATCGCATATATCTGCTACCACTGCCAGACAAAAAAAAAAAAACGACGACAGCTGTGCTTAAACGAGATAACGAGCGGACTGGACAGAAACCATCTCAAAAATGCTCGCGTTTACAGCGCACACTTCTTATCAGAAAAGGTTCAATAAAGTATTGTCTTTTGTTGTTATGGGCGCCTCTGAAGATTTCTTGTATCTCACGAATATGTCATGTATGAAATAATGTCTGTGTGCATGTGTGTAAAACAACAAACTGACGATTTATATATAATAATTTGTAATTGTATATACATTGTTGTGATTAATTGTGGCTGGAATAATAATGTAGATGTAAAAATAGTTGCCTGCTGAAACTGAAATATATTTACATCTTCATCATGACTAGATAGACACGGTGAGTTTGTCTTTACTATACATGTTAGACGTGATCCACCTAACAGTCCTGTCAGATCGTCCATCCTTTGAGTGAGTGTAACGTTACAGGTCGGACGATCTGGTTTCGTCTGTTAAAGTTAACCTTTTCGACATGTTTCTGTGTTGTTGTTGCTCAGCAATGACATGGACTCGATGCTGTCGGGGGTTTGGCAAAAGGACGGTGGGAGGTGCTCGGGATGGTGACTGAAGGAGGTGTCTGAGTAGTTCGGATGTCACATTTTTACGGAAGTCACAAGGACTCGTGAAAAAACACAGCAACTTTATGCAGGCTGTGTGCACTTTACTGTGGACTGACTGTTTTGAAACTTATATGGTAGTTACATAGCCCCTAGACCTCTGTTATCATGAAAAAAGCCAGGGAATTTCAGTTTTGACAATATGGGACCTTTAATAAAATAAGCCAATGTAATAAATGTGATTTATTCACACAAATTTGCTTTTTGATTAGTGACCTAGAAATAATGCAAAATGTAGCATAATAATGTAATGTTTCTTAAACCCCAAAATTAAAATTTACCCATTTATTTGTCTTGCTTGATGGTAATCAGCATTACCGTAGCCTATGTATGCACAAATGCTGTCAATAGGATTGAACTTTTATTGAACAAGACTATTCCTTTACAAATTAGGCCATTTATCAACTATCCAATAGATCAATTATAATCAATTACCACTGTCACCAAATCTGGATGGAAGATTGCTGGTCATTATATATGGTTGCAGACATATAGATTATCTGAGGATGGTCAGTAGTTGGCAGATCTCATCCAAGAATCCCTGTGTCAAATAAAAGAGATGTGAGACAGAGGAAATAGAGTGAGAGAGATGGTCTGAGGGATGCTTCATAATGCAGGAGGGATCTGTGTGAAAGGAGCTTTCAAAAGTAACAGTAAAGGCTTTTACATTGTTACATCTATTTCAAATGCATGCTGTTCTTATGAACTTTCTATTCATCAAATAATCCTGAAAAATGTGTCATAGTTTTCACAAAAATATGAAGCAGTACAACTGTTTTCAACTTTGATAATAATAATAAGAAATGTTACTTGAGCAGCAAATCAGCATATAGAATGATTTCTGATGGATTATTCAACTATGAAGACTGATGCTGAAAATTCAGAAATACGTAAATTACAATACGTTATCATTTACATGATCAATTACATTATCAATTACATTGATGTAATACGTAAATTACATCAGAAATACAGTACGTAAATTACATTTTAAAATATAAAACATTAATTATATTATTTTACAGTATTACTGCTTTTTATTGTTTGTTTGTTTTCAAAATAAAGAAAAAATGCAGACCTTTTTTTAAAAAAAAAAAAAAAAAAGATAATAACAATAATAATAATAATAATAATAATAATGCAATCTTACCAACTCCAAACTTTTAAACAGTAGTGTATTATGAATTATGATTAAACTCTACCACGAATAACCACTACACCATGGACAGGTCACAGACTTACAAGTTATTCAGACACTATTGTAGTACAGTTTGAAATGTTAATATTTCAAAAAGATAAAAGAAAAAGAAGAAAAAACAAAAAAACACCTAGAATTTGAAGCCCCAAAGAGCACAATATCTGACATAAGTGCTTACTAGACTGTATGAGTGGCCCTTTATAGTTGTCATGCTTGTGTAAACAGGAGGCAAAAAGAGCAGAGCGATGGGAAAAGAGGAGAGCAAAGCATATCTAAATATGTAAAAACATATGCTATTTAATTATTAATTCAGGAGCTGCCTAGCAGAAGATGAGAAGCGCTCTCATCCTCCCTTACCCCGCTCTTTTCTCTCACCTACTATCTGAAAGAGGCGTTAGTCAGTGACACTGAATGAACCTGTCTTTACATTAAAAAGAGAGATGGAGAGATCTATTTCCATCTTTAGTGACAGCAGACAGGAAAATATACAGAGCAAATTGACTGAAAATGAATAATGATCATGAAAGAATGTAAATGTATAATTAAATCCAATACATTTATTAATCATAATAATAATAATAATACATTAAAGATGAACTAACCCATTTCAAAATACAATATTCAGTTTAGCAATTGACAAAAATAATGATACATTTTTGTATGCCTAATAATTTACTTTTAATAATTCAAACTCAAACAATTAGTTTACTGAAAAAGAAGCAGACTAATTAGAAATACAATTTCGATTATTTTAACATCAAGTTTCAATCACTTTTTTTAAACAATTTCTGTATTATTATTTTTGATTAAATTGTTAACTATTACTAAGAGAAAAAACAGAAAAAAAAACAATGGTTTTGCTTGTAGTGTCTTGCCTTAGCTTCGATAACTGTCCATCCAAGCTAACATTTCAACCCAGTGTTTCATTCTACAATTGGAAAGGGAGGGTGGAGATGAAACCAGCTCATAAACACAAATTATAGAACTTTCCAGAAGCTATGGACCATTCAACGCTATCTCACGGCAATTCGTACATATTTTACGAGGTGGCTAATTCATTCGTACGACCTCACTCGTACGATTTAGTAAGATTTGTCTAAACCCCAGTGTCGGGTAGGTTTAGGGGCGGGGTTAGGTGTAGGTCATTCGTACAAATTCATATGAATTGGCAACTCGTAAAATACAATTTGTATGAGTGAGGTCGTAAGAATTAGCCACCTCGTAAAATATATACGAATTGCCGTGAGATCGGGCTGGACCATTAGGTTTACTGTGGTTACAATAACCTCTAATCTATAATCAGAGCTGTTGTCTGATTCACTCTGTCCGGCTACTGTTTGGGTCTGTTTCTTTCTCCTAAGTTTGGAAAGCTGAAGGGAATATTTTTTTCTGAATACAAACTTAAGTTGTGGTCCATTCATCACACAAAGCTACCATATGATTAGAAGATTTGGAATATAATGCATAAGTCATATAAACTACTTTTATATTTTTTTTAAAAAAAAGGAGCGGTGTGAACAATCTGCTAAACATCTCTTGTTTGTGATCTTCTTAAGAAAGAATAAAGAATCATGCAAGTTAACATCCATACAAGAAATGTTTGAGTGAATGTATTCCTTTATCTCATTGTACATGCCAACTAATCTAGACATCATTATATCAATTAAACAAGAACAAATCTACCAAGGAGTTCTTAATCAAAGCTAGACACTGAGACTAACACTGTATATGCACAAATAATGCATCAAAACCAATTTCTAGACAGGCCGGTTTGTGTGCATGTGTTTGTGCCAACTGGCAGTCATAAATAACCTCAGGCAGGCTTTCATTTTCTCGTCCTTCTCCAAAGTAATGTCAGCGCATGCGTTGGATTTGCCTCTAATTAAAACACGGCTGTCAAAGAGGTGCCAGCGATTGTTTACCCTTATTGAAATTAGCTGCCCCAGCCTTCCATGGGACTTCCTGTCAGAAGCATAATTATCCAACACAAGTACATTTTGGAAAACATAATTCCAAAGCTATCAAGTTACACTGGCACAGCGAGCACCCAATCAAGTCGTCCCAAACAAAAGTTGCTGCTTTGCATTCCCATCAGACTGTTCCATCCCTGCTTTTTAAAAGTACTTCAGAAGTCCCGTCAAAGTGAAAAGCCCCTCGGTCTCACAGTGTTTGAAAGCCAACTCTGTGAAATGTCAAGGCAACTTAGAACGATGCGGTATAATCTACCTTTCTTTCTTCTGTTCGGTTTTCATCATGCCATTCTGAACTTATAAACTCTTCTACACTTTCAAAACCAATACAGTTTAGTTATAATTAAATCAGCTATAGTTCAATAAACTTATTAAAATCTGAGTAAACCCTAATAAATGAAAAACAATGTATACATTTTTGATTTCATAAGATCTCTGCACATTTCACTCTGCTAGCACGTTTTAAAAAAGATTTAAAAGTTTGGGTTGGAACGATTTGTAATGTTTTTGAAAGAACCATGCTGCATTTATTTTACCAAAAAATACAGTAAAAACAGTTATATTGTGAAATGCTATTACAGTTTTAAATAACTGCTTTCTATTTGAATACATTGTAAAATGTAATTTATTCCTGTGATGCAAAACTGAATTTTCAGCATCATTAATCGAGTCTACATGATTCTTCAGGAATCATTCTAATATTTTGCTGCTCAGGAAAGTTTTGGAACATTGTAAATATCTTATGATCAATTCAATGTCTTTACTTAATACAAATATTAATTTCTATGCATAGAAACCTTTATAAATGTCCATGTATTTACCACAAACTTTTCAACAGTAGAGAATATTTACATGAAAAGCAGTCGTAAATAAAACATAAGCCTGGATCTTCTAAGCAACATTTCGCCTCAGCAAATTCTGCTAATTAGCATTCGATTAACTGGATTGGTGGCAACAGATGCACTGAACATCACATCAAGTACTGGAGGGTCAGCTGCCAGACTTCACTTCAGACTGAGATCACAGGAGACAGATCAGACGCCACATGTGACATAAACCAGCATGTGAGACACCAGCCTGCCTTTCAAAACCATTAATCGCTTTAATATTCATTGTTCAACTGGATTTGTGTTAATTGACTGGGGTTTGGAATCCGCAGAATCTGGGCAAATCAGAGCTGTCACAGCGGCGGCTGCAGCACAACAGAGAATTTCATTATGTTCTTAATTAAGCTGAAATTCAAAAGCTGTGTGAATGGGTGTACTGGAAGAACAGAAAGAAGGAGCAACGTCTGTGTGAGAAAAGAAAACAATAAAATGAAAGTAGCAAGGCCTGTATGCATGACTGGATTTGAGAACAAATCCAGTGTGTTAATTTGTGCAAAACCTTTTATGTAGGAATATACATATTCATTTTAAAATATATCAAGCTGTGAAGGTGTTAAAACATTGCTTACAGTACATTTACATAAATTAAAACCTTCATGCTCTATATATATATATAGATATATATATATATATATATATATATATATATATATATATATATATTAGTGCTGTCAAACGATTAATGCGATTAATCGCATCCAAAAAAAATTATGTTTACATAATATATGTATGTGTGCTGTGTATATTTATTGTGTATACATAAATACACACACATGCATGTATATATTTCAGAAAAATATGTTATGTTTATATATTAAATATATTTATTTATAATATAAATTAAATGAATATCAATATAGACATATAAATACATGTAAATATTTTCAAAATATATGCTGTATGTGTGTGTATTTATATATACATAATAAATATACACAGAACACACACATATACTATGCAAACAAAAACTCTTATTTTGTATGCGATTAATCGTTTGACAGCACTATATATATATATATATATATATATATATATATATATATATATATATATATATATATATATATATAACATTTTAGAATAGGGAACACTTATTCACTATTAAACGACTTTTCCCTCAATAAATTCCTAATTTGCTGCTTATTAATAGTTAGTAAGGTAGTTGTTAAGTTTAGGTATTGGGGAGGATTAGGGATGTAGAATAAGGTCATGTAGAATAAGGCATTAATATGTGCTTAATTACTACTAATAAATGGCTAATATTCTATTATATATACTGTATATATCTTTTTTTTTATATATTATTTTTTTTATTTTTTTTATACCATAATTATATAATTACATTAAATCTGTTGTGGTATTTGCATTTTAAGATTAACCTGTATGTTACACTTTTTTCTTTTTTTTCTTCATCTGACATTTATATTGTTACAGTACATATGCATGTATCTTTTATTTTTTACAAGAAATTAATTCTTAAAGCAGCAGTTGAATACTGGTAACATTCTATTTCTAAACAAGACTCTATTTCTCTGCAGATGGTGATGATTTGTCGTGTCACTTCAGGTCACCAGAGGCATTAACTTTTAATAAAATGAGCCGTTGTGTGAAGCTCAGGGTTTCTCTGCTGAGCACCTGATGGTGTCTATTCATGCCAGTTCATCTCATCGCCAGAATTAATTAGTGACAGAGCCATGCAGAAGTCACTGTATTCATCTCTAGCCCTTCACCAGTTCCTGTTCCTCAAGACTTATCAAGGCTAGTTAATAAAAGTAGCACTGATTGCATTCACTATACAGTATATTCCGTCTTAATAAGGTAAAATGAGAAGTACATTAAAACACTCTTAGAACCATGAAGAAACTAGCCTACTAGTATTTAAATATTCAATTAATTATTAATGCTTAAATTATTATTATTATTATGTTTATTATGTTTATTTTGTATTATTTTAGAAATATAGTCCATAAAAACAATATATAACAAATATGAATTCTTACCACCACCAACAAAGCTAGATAGATAGATAGATAGATAGATAGATAGATAGATAGATAGATAGATAGATAGAAAATAAATAATACAACTACTGCTATTTGTATAACAACATAATAATATAAAAAATAAAAAAACAATAAACAATGAAATATAAAACATATAATTGATGATGAGGATGATGATTATTATTATTATTATTATGGTAACACTTTATTTTAGGGTCTCTTAACTATTTGCTTATTAGCATGCATATTACTAGAATATTAGCCATTTACTAGTAGTAATTAAGCACATATTAATGCATTATTCTACATACCTGAATCTACCCAATACCTAAACTTAACAACCACCTTACTAACTATTAATAAACAGCAAATTAGGAATTTATTGAGGGAAAAGTCGTAGTTAATAGTGAATATGTGTTCCCTATTTTAAAGCGTTACCGTTATTAGTATTATTAGTTAACAATTTTATTATTATTTAATATATACAGTGCCCACCACTAATATTGGCACCCTTGGTAAAGATGACAAAGGCGGCTGTAAAAATAAATTGTTTTGTTAAACAACTGCATTGTTTATCCTTTTGATCTTTCATTCAAAAAAAAATTCACATAATTCTAACCTATTATTGAAATAAAACAACTGAACGTGGGGAGGAAATCTCATTGTTAAATAAATGCTTTCTCTAGTTCATGTTGGCCACAATTATGAGTTTTCTCCTATAATGCCTGAAGAGTTTGGAGAACACCTGATAAGAGATCAGAGACAACTCCTTCATCCAGAATATCTCCAGATCCTTCAGATTCACAGCTTCTTCTCTTCAGTTCACCTCACTCATTTTCTGTAGGGTTCAGGTCAGAGGACTGGGACGGCCATGGCAAAAGCTTCATTTTGTGCTGTGGCCCATTTTTGTGTTGATTTTGATGTTTGTTTTGGATTCTTGTCCTGATGGAAGATCCAAACACGGACCATTATAAGATTTCTAACAGGTTTTGATTTTTTATCTGTTGGTATTTGATAGAATCCATGATGCCATGCATCTGAACAAGATGTTCAGGACCTCCGGCAGAAAAACAGGCCCACAACATTATAGATCCAGCAGTATATTTAACCGTGGATATGGGGTACTTTTTAATCCCTGTTTGTACTAAACTCATCTGGTGGGGTTGCTGCTAAAAAGCTATTTTTTTCAGTTTCATCTGACCATAGAAGCCAGTGCCATTTGAAGTTCCAGTCGTGTCTGATAACTGAATATGCTGGAGTTTGTTTTTGGATGAGCTAGGAGGTATTTTTCTTGAAACACTCCCAAAAAACATTTGCTTATGTTGGGGCTGTTTTTTTTTTGTTTTTTTTTAGGCTTTCTGACCCCAAGACTCAACTAATCTCTGCAATTCTCCAGCTGTGATCCTTGGAGAGTCTTTGTCCACTCAAACTCTCCTCTTCACCGTGCATTAGGATGATATAGACACACGTCCTCTTCCAGGCAGATTTGTAACATCTTTAGTTGATTGGAACTTCTTAATTATTACCCTGATGGTAATTGGGGATTGTCAATGCTTTAGCTCTTTTCTTACACACTGTAAAAAATAATAATAATAATAATAAAATTGTGAAAAAGTTAATAGTTTAAGGCAACCAGTTTCAGACGAATTTTGAGTTTTCTCAACTTGTTGTATTCAGTCTATGCAACAAAAAGTTGAGAAAACTCAAAAATCTCCTACAAAAATAACTTGAGAAAACAAAAAAAATCTGCTGAAGCTGGTTGCCTTAAACTTTTAAGTTTTCTCACCCTTTCTTTTTTTTTTTTTTTTTTTTTTTACAGTGCAGCCACTTTCTATTTTGTGATGCTCAACAATCTTGTTCTGCACATCAGAACTGTATTCTTTGGTTTTACTTCTTGTGATGGATGATTAAGGGAATTTGGCCTTTTTGTTTCTCATATTTATAATCCTGTGGAACAGGAAGTCATGGCTGGACAATTCCATGCTCCTAGTCACCCTGGTGTGCTAAAAAAAAAAACAATTGGGAATATACTTCAGATATATTTTACTCATAATAATTTCTAGGGGTGCCAATAATTGTGGCCAATATGCGTTGGAGAAAAACATTTATTTCATCATGAGATTTTCTCCCCACTTTCAATTGTTTACTTCAATGAAAGGTTAGAATGTTTGCAAATTTTTTTTAATGAAGGATCAAAAATACCAATGATGCAGATTTATTTTCATAGCCGCCTTTGCTCATATTTACCAAGGGTGCCAATATTAGTGGAGGGCACTGTACACACAAGCACGCACACTTTTTATTTATTTAGGTGGATTATTATGATTAATATTTATACATGAGTTCACTATTAATAGTAGTAGTAGTAGTAGTAGTATGTGTGTTAATTTTGTATTCAACAACACAAACATAAATAATAATATTATTATTATTATTATTACTATTATTCAAATCTGGTCTGATACAGTAATTTTGAATTATACATTTGTAAATAATAATAATTAATCAACTTACATATAATTGTTAACTAATAATAATAAAAATAATAATAATTATTATTATTATGTATACATGAGCTCACTTTTGGACCTGAATTTGATTGTTTAAACAGAACTTAGATTTTTAGTGATTGTTGTCATGCACAAGACCTTGAATGTGTCTTTATATTAGCTGGCAAGAGTCTCAGAGGAAGAGATGTGTGGTAGTATCTTGTTCTTTCCACACACACACACACACACACAGATCCACAGAGAGTGAATCTGATTAATTGGTCTGACTGGGTTTGGAAATGTTGTTGTGGCCGCGGCACACCAGGGAGAAGCAGCACTGACCGCACAACTGACTCACACACACACATCCACACAAGAAAACAGCTCGCTTCAAACACTCCCTGGACTCCACTGCGAGAGTCTCTCACTGTCTCTCATTAATAATACAGCTTCAGCACAGTTTCACCTTGCCAGGAGGAAAGTGTTTCATCACAGTGGGTGGTGCTAAAGGAAGACACAGGGGAGCAGAACTGTGTTTGCATTTCAGTGTGAGGACACAGAGAAGTTCTCCAAAGCACCGGCCGACAGCTTGAATGTCACTTCACTACATCAGGTTTAGTTCTCTTATAGTATTTAAGTAGTGTCATTTCATATGGCGCTGTCATATATTTTACATGGACCTTTCAGCCAGCATTCCATGATTAACAATTAGTAATAATGGACCACAGTTCACCAAAAACAAATATTCTGTCAAAAATTACTCATGCCTTCTTCTAACAAACTGTCCTCTTTTTTTCTGTGGAACACAAAATAAGATATTTAGAAGAAAGTTTAATTGGTAGTTTATTTATTTGATGTTTTGTAAATCTGGTCCACTTCAATAATTTTAATTTTAAATATGAAAACTTAAATACTTATTTAAATCAATCAATCAATCAATATGTAGTTTGTTTGTTTGTTTGTTTGATGTTGCTTAAACCTGAAACACTAAAATAATTGTCATTTTAATAATAATAATAATAATAACAATCTGTATCACCTGTGTCTATATGTATGAACTTCTCCAATTATTTAATTAGATGGTTATTTAAAGCTGGACATACTGATTTAAACCATTGTTTTATCACAGTGCTTGATTGACAGGTGAATGGACAGTCCTTTGATGCTGATTAAGTACATTCAACTGCATAAGCATTTGCTGTATGCATGCATTGTAGTCTCATGCAATTCCAACCATCTTCAGATGTGCATAAAAAAAATCCCATTTACACTTGTATTTAGCATTGTATATATTCTAGCGCATCTTAATACAGTGTAAACAGGGCCTAAAACAGATCCAACAGATCCAGCTCAGCATTGTTCAAACTGAGGCTCTGAATTGTATTTGCATTGAAACCTCACTTTTGGTGTGAATGGATTTTGAAGAGAAATAAAGCTAACATAAAACTGTACATTTTTGGGCTTGTACAGAGCTTTTACTCTGAACGGCATGCTTGTCTAATTCCTTACAATGTCTCAGTTGCTTAAACTCCTTCACTAAAACACATTCCCGTCTGCTCTCCCCTCTAATCCAATGTCTTACTATTGTGAGCGAATAGCACATCAACCTCCCTACTGAGGGCATAAAGCACAGTCATGATGGTTTCTCAGAACCTCCTTTTGAAGAGCCAGTAATCCAAGGTCACACATCATCACCCCCACCTCCTCACACAGAGCTTTATGTGCCTTTAAACTCAGGGAAACAGCAGCGATATTTCTGCTGCAAAGTTACTGTCACATACGTGGAGCGCACGCTTTTACAGACAAACACACACAGACACGCTCTGCTCCAAAGCTCAGTAAGAGTGTGGGGATTTAACACATTTACCAATATTCAAATAAGAAAACTACATGACAACGCTTTCCATATGAGATACTTGATTTTGGTATATATTAGTGCTGTCAATCGATTAAAAAATGTAATCGCGTTAATCACAGTCATGGACTGTGATTAATCATGATTAATCACAAATTTAAAATACTAGGATTTACCTGTAAATGTGTTGAAATAAAGAAATGCATGACAAACTAGTTTAAGGAAACAGAACCTTTCACACCTCCACCAGGTATAAGACATAATCCTTATTATTCTTTTATCATTATTCTTTTGTTTTTATTCAGCCATTATCAGCCTTTGTACTGGCAATAAAACGTTTACCAAGCCACATCGCTTCAATCCCAGGATACATTTACCCAACTATTATCAAAAGTATTTCTAAATAAATACAACAAAACATTTTCTTGCGACCTTACGTGAAGTATTATGACAAAATGCATTATGAAGAAGAATTGGACCTGTTCTGGTGCATTAGAGCTAATATTAGCATCATGCTACATAAGACAATTTATGAGATTAACAATACACTTTTACTCAAAACTCACTTCAAACCACCATCGAGTGTTTGTAATAACTTCCTTTTGCGATCACATGTGGAATTTGGTTGTTTACTGTTGTTAAAATATGCTTTTTATAGCCTTTTTTTATCGCTGTACAAATTAGCATTTCAGATGTAGGCTACACATTATTATGAAAATATCCAAATCTCAAGAAAATCACATACAAACCATATCCTACCATAATCGTGTGTTTATTATCTTATATAATCTATAGTGGTTGTTGTCATGTTTATCTCTGCTGTGTAAAAGCCTTAACATGTATGCTGTGGCTGAAACTCACGTTGTTTGTGATGTTACAACCACCTCTCAGCTCTTAAGTTGCCAGGTATACATTCCAAGTATAATACACATTAGTAAAAGGATCTTTTTTTTTTTTTTTTTTTTGTCTATATACACTTTGGGCGGCCACGGTAGATTATAAAAGTAGCCCAAAAAACCGCAACCCATGGCTCTGTAATTTTTCCCGCGACTGCATTTTCAAAATAGCCCAAAGCCGCGACCCTGGCACCACTGCTCTGTACGTACCCGTATCACAGTAATCACACTACGATAGATAACCTTCCGTGCTGCGATGACGGCAGGAAGTTGGGGTCAAACCTTATCAATCGCATGCGTTAATGCATTAACGTTGACACCCCTAGGATATATACAGTTGTGGCCAAAATTATTAGAACACTAGCATTTTCACCACCTAAAAAAATATATTTTAAGTCAGTTATTTTTATCTTTTGCTGTAGACTTAATCCAGAAGAACTGTGGCGACTTCTCCAAGATGCTTTGCAGGTAGGTTTCTTGAATAAACAGAAATATTAAAAAGAAAAAATAAAGAAATAAAAATGACAAAAGAACATGACAAAATTACTAAAACAAAAATAAAAAAACTGTAATATTAAAACTAAACTTAAAATTAAAATGTTGAAACTAAAAATAAAGTAAATAAAATAAAAGTATGTAAAATAAATAATTCAAATATGAATAAATAGTATAATTATAATTATGCTGAAATAAAAGAAAGCTAAACAGAAATATTTAAAATGACAAAAGCGCATAACATTACTAAAACAAAACTAAATATGAAAACTAAAATATTAAAACTAAACTTAAAATTACAATATTAAAACTAAAAATAAAGTAAATAAAATAAAAACAAACAATTAAAAATATGAATAGATAATTGCTCTGAAATAAAAGTTAAACAGAAATATAAAAAATTACTAAATTACTAAAATAAAAATGAAAACTGAAATACTTAAAACTAAATTAAAAGTTAAAATACTAAAACAAAAAAAGTAAATAAAATAATAATAAAATATGAAAAAAATCTAAATATTAATAAACACTTAGTCTCAATACCATGCAATTCTTCTTCAAAATTTGGTCAAAAAGAGGTTATTTTGTAAGTTGCCATTATTTTGATGCATCAGGAGCATGCATGTGATGCCTAAACGTGCTAGATAGGCCATGTACTAGGTTTTGGAAAAGCTCCACAGTTTTGGTGTTTCTCATTCCTCTAGAATTCCCTCTCTCCCTTATCACTTCACACAGCTGCCACTTTTAAACACACGCTCATTTATTTCAGGTCACCAACACAAAAGGAGACATTTAAAAGGACAAATGCTGGCACTGCGCATGAAGATCATCATACACAATGTATTTACAGGAATGTCTCACTAACTGATCCTGTCAAATAAACATACATCACTGGAGCACAGGACAAGTTATGGAGCGCTCAGACCTTGAACCTTGCGAATGGGCAATAATACTAGCGGCATTTGTCTTCACTGGAAATCACTGTAGCTATACAATTTTGGTGATCACGTTGGGATAGTATGGTGCAATGTTGTGATGCTGGAATAGAGAGGACAAAGAGAAACATCCAGAGGCATTTATACTTCGAAAGGAACAACATGGGTTGAGGTAAACCTCCATGTGCTGAGTTTGATTCATTTACTGCCTCTGCCTAGCTGGAATAAAGTCTCCATGCACACAGATCAGTGAGCTAAAATACTCTACCTCCTTCACACTAGTTCTTTGTCTTATGAACAAAAGAGACCGGAATGAAACGCTACGCTACTGCAGTCTGGGAGACAGACCATAATGTTTTTAAAACTATAAGCAAGATTGAGGGAAATTGAAACGGAATGTGTTATTTATAATGCTGCCTTCATTGAAAGGTATTTTATCAGCATGATATATATATATATATATATATATATATATATATATATACAGTGCCCTCCACTAATAGACTAAATATGACCAAAGGCGGCTGTGAAAATAAATCTGATTGCTTATCCTTTTTATCTTTCATTCAAAAAATTCACAAAATTCCAACATCATTGAAGTAAAACATTGAAAGTGGGGCGGGGGATCTCATTGTGAAATAAATGCTTTATATTTCATGTTGGCCACAATTATTGGCACCCAATTATTGCAAGTCCTTTTCCCAGCACAACAGCTCTGAGTTTTCTCCTATAATGTCTGAAGATGGGAACACCTGATAAGAGATCAGGACCATTTTCTTCATACAAATCTCTCCAGATCTTCAGATCACAGCTCCATGCGGTGCTTCTTCTCTTCAGTTCACCTCACTCATTTTTGAGGGTTCAGGTCAGAGGACAGAGACAGCAATGGTAAAATTTATTTTGTGCTCAGTGCCATTTTGTGTTTATTTTGATGTTTGTTTTGGATTGTTGTCTGGTGGAAGATCCAAACACGGCATTATAAGATTTCTAACAGAGCTCAGGTTTTGATTTTTTATCTGTTGGTATTTGAAGAATCATGATCCATGCTGAACAAGATGTTCAGACCTCTGGCAGAAAAACAGCCCACAACATTAAAGATCCAGCAGTATATTTAACCGTGGAATGGGGTACTTTTTTATCTGTTTGTACTAAACTCCTGGTGGGTTTTCAAAAACATTTTTTCAGTTTATCTGACCATAGAAGCCAGTGCCATTTGAAGTTCCAGTCGTGTTGACAATGAATTTGCTGGAGTTTGTTTTTGGATGAGTGAAAATTTTTCTTGAAACCCTCCCGAACAACATGTGGTGATATAGGGGAGTTTGATTTTTTTTTTTTTTAGGTTTCTGACCCCAAGACTCAAAATCTCGCAATTCTACTGTGATCCTGGAGAGTCTTTGCCACTCAAACACTCCTCCTCAGCGTGCATTAGGACGATATAGACACACGTCCTCTTTCAGGAGATTTTTAACACTTTAGTTGATTGGAACCTCTTAATTATTACTGATGGTGAGAATGGGGATTTTCATGTTTTAACTCTTTTCTTACAGCCACTCTCTATTTTTGATTAAATCTTGTTCTTCACTCAGAAATAATTTTTTGTTTTTTCTCATTGTGATGGAGATTAAGGGATTTGACCTTTGTGTTCCTCATATTTAAATCCTTGGAACAGAAGTCATGGCGACAATTTCATGCTCCTAGTCACCCTGTGTTAAAAAATTAAATATAATGAATATACTCAGAGATATTTTACTCATAAGAATTTCTAGGGGTCAATAATTGCCAAATTCATTGGGTATTTTATCAGCATGATATATATATATATATATATATATATATATATATATTCACACACACACACACACACACACACACACACACACACACACACACAAATAGTCAGGACAAGTCTTGATGTTAATGACAAAATTTCATTTTTTTTGTGTTAAATTTTCCAAAATGGAAATTTGTTGAAAGCTTATTTACGCTCCTCAGGCCATCCAAGATGTAAATGAGTTCAGACTACATGATTTTTTGTCGGTTACAGGTTATGCGATTTTGACTCCTAAAATCTTGTTGTGAGCAAGAAACATGTCAGACTACACATTGCTACCTGACCATTCATGGCATTGGTTGTCGTCCACTATGACACACTATTGTCGTTTACGAATCCCCAAGACATCCTACGTCAAGCAGATTGTGTCAAAATCGGGCTAAAATTTAACCTGGCTTTATCGGAACAGATTTGTAGAAATGTAGCATTACATCACTTTCTCACCAATGGATCCTCTGCCGTGAATGGGTGCCGTCAAAACAGCTCACAATAATTTGAAGGGTCATTTGTTTCTTACAAACACAGCTTTTCACTTTACAAGATGTTAATTGATGGACTGGTGTGGATTACTTGTGGATTATTGTGTTTCTATCAGCTGTTTGGATTCTCATTCTGACGGCACCCATTCACTGCAGAGGATCCATTGGTGAGCAAATAATGCAATACTAATTTTCTTAAAATCTGTTCTGATGAAGAAACAAACTCATCTACATCTTGGACAACCTGAGGACGAGTAAATTGACAGCAAATTTTCATTTTTGGGTGAACTTTTCCTTTAATTAATGATCATTTTCCATTCCAATAGCTTACTACTTATCGGTTCAAACAATAGTCATTTAAAAAAAAAAAAAAAAAGTTGCTGAAGCAGCAAAAATATGAATCTAACTTACTGGCAAATCCAATTCGATAGCACCACAGTACTTGTTTGTAAGGGCAAGTTCAGACATGATGGATTACAGCTGAAAAGCGTAGTGAACAAGCTGGTGCTCGTACCATGCAACAACAAAAGACCCTCACATTTCAGACTCTAGGAACTTAAGAACAAGTTCAAAATCTCAAACAAGACCTTTATTGTGTCATTCCATCAAACAGAATTACAACAGGGATGAGATGCATCTTTTGGAATAGCCCCAAAACAAACAAAAGTACAAGGCAATGAAGAGAATAAAACAGAAAAGCCAAACAAATCTAGCTACATCTCCCATGGCGGTTCAGTCGAAAGCAAATCAAAGTCTCATAATTTCAGCATGGTATGTTTAGGACCAAATTTGCACAGTCACGACTTCTTATCTGCTAAGACACTCTGACAAACATTGCAGTTTATAAAACATATGAACAGTTTCTCCCTGGCCACAATACGGTCACACTCTCACTGAGAGCAGGATACATTTCAGACAAAAGTATTTTCTGTCACAGTACATTGAAAAATTCTCCATTGGAGATCAGTAGTTTATTTGAGTTTGTATTGTGCCCTCCATATCACCTGTAATATTGCCTTCCAGAATATATCGATCTTGCCGTTAAATTCATTACTAGATGAATTAAATACAACAACATATTTTCAATACATGGTTCCAGCACTGGGTGAGTCTATTTGCACATGGGTGGCTCAGTAGTAGTAAATATTCAAATAGGTTTCACATATATTTACAGCGGTTAAAGATTCCAGGTCAAATCACTCCATTGGCACGTCCACCGATGCTTTTGTGCCACTGAGGAAGGCACTTATTTCCCGTTAGCTCAAGAAGCTGGTATGGCTGCCCATGTGCTCTTTCTCTGCCTGTGTATCAGATTTGTTAATAATTCCAATATATGAGTACAAAACTGGGGGAAATTGGTAAGATCTTTAAAAAACATGAAGAACTGAGTGACTGAAAATAAATAGCAGTGTAGTCCATTAATAAATCCACTACAATACAAGAAGATGCACCAATTTACAATCCATGTCATTGTCTCATTCACATAAGAGTTACTGTACCCCAGTTTTCTTGAGGGCGATCCTAGATTCGTAACGCATCCGTGTCCTTCAGTCAAGAAAATGGAAGAGAATATAGCTTACGGCATCAACAGCAACAATACAAGATGGATGGAAAGTGGTCAAAAAGACAGCTCACAAAGAAACGATACTAAAGTCCATTTCCTTTCGAAAAAACACAAGAGGATGTGTGTTTTCTTGTTTTTCCTTATCTTCCTTACCCAGTTTCCACAATGTCACGATGCACATAACTGTAGGAGAATCAGTCAGAGGTGAGAATTAAAGGGTTAGTTTGCACAAAAATGAATATTCTTTCATCATTTAACCCATAAAAGCACATAAGACTTCATCTTTGAAACACAACATAAGATATTTTAAATGAAACCCGAGAGATTTGTCCCATCACCAAAACGTAAAGAGATCGTAAAAGAAATCCATATAAAGAGGTTTAAAGAGATCTTCTGCAGAGACACGATTGCTTAATTTGATGATTTAATTTAGGCATTTATTCACATATAAACACTGATCAATGCGCATAGAGCACATCAAATATGGTAAATGGAAGCTCAACACGTGAGAACAAACGATTCATATGGATTTATTATTATTTATATAGTCTTTTTACTTGGTATGAATGTACATTTTTGGTATTTGGTAAAAAAAAAAAAAAAAAACATTAATATTGAATCAAAATGTAAGGTTTTACCAAACAATAAATATATGGTTTGAGGAAAACGTAATACATATGTCTGTAACCAATTAGAGTTTTTTTTTTTTTTCTTGGACTTTCAGTACAATGGACTTTCAGTGGAGGGACATAAATCACTCAGGCTTCATTAAAAAATATCTTCATTTGTGTTTGAAAGTATTTTAAGTTTGGAGTGACATGAGGGAGGGTAAATGATGGACAGAATGTCCATTTTAGGTTTACACTTTCCCTTTAAAGGATGTACATCTGATTACATTCTAATTTGTTGGAATAGAAAATATGGAATAGCTTTTGGAATAGTTTAGAGGCACTTTGGTTGATCAGGTTTCCCTTTAAAGTCTGATAAGTCTCCTTCAGTAATTCCTGAAGCTGGGAGTTTTCCTGTTCTTCAGTAATTCCAAATTAGCATACGATGCTGGTAGAAGAATCTGGCTCTCTAGAACTGTGGCGTTACACTACCGTATTCCTGTGCCGGTAGGGTGGAGGTGGCAGAACCGTTCCCGGTCTCTTGTTAAACTCGGAAAGATACTCAGGGTTGTCAGCCACGGCGATGCGACTTCGGATACTGTGCCTGTAGAGATGTTTGCTTTTGCACACTTGAGTTGGATCTTGAGGGTTTGGTTGGGTCCCCTTGGGCGGTAGACTATGCTGCCAGTAGTCAGGATTATCAAAATTCTTCTTTGACTTCCTGTCGACCATTACGGTCCCAGAATGACCCGTTTGAAGCATGTTACCTGGATAGACAAGGTGGCCGGGAAGGCCGGATATACTTTTACTGGTGACTGCAGATTTCGCCATTTGAGCCGGATGGGTTGAAGAGCCCGACTGACTCGCCAGACAAGGTTGGATCTGTTGGCTGACGAGGGAGATTTGGGTTAATAAGGAGGGATTGCCAGACATGCTGGAGGAATTGGAGTCGGCACCGTGTGGCGACTGGGAATGCTGGCCATTTTGGCTCATCGATCTTGTCTGGGGGGGCTGAACAGGTGGAACAGCGAAATGAACATGTGTTCCCTGGCCATGGTGGTGAGCTTTCCCAGTTTGTGTCGAGAGGATAACGTGGCTACTTGCGGTGTTGGCTGCTGTTGTCATCTGTAGCGGGATGGAAGCTCCATTTTTCCTCATAATCTCCTGGTTTGTCCCACTACTCTTGTTGTATGTGTTGAGGTAAAGGGGTTCGTTGATGTACTCATCCTCACCCTCGGGTTTCCTATCAGGGGTGCTGTGGTAACCCAGGTTGTCCAGTGCAGTAATATTTCCATTTTTCCACTGGTTTACAAAAGGATTCTCCTCGACAGGACTAAGATGGTCTGTAGACACAAAAGACAATGTAAATAGAATGAAAAAAGCTCAATACTGCATATAGAATCATTGCCATTCACCACTAATATTTATTGAAGCAGTATACACTAGATTTACACTAGTAGTAGACATCAGTGTTATGTTAGTATTAATCATATACCATTACAGTATATATATATATATATATATATTGTTGTTATTTTTATTAGTTTTTAATATTTCAATATTTCATTATGTCATAAATACTAATGTTTTTTTTTTTATTCATTCATTCATTTATTCATTTATAGTTTTAGTCATTTTAGTAACTTATTTACAGCTGGTATTATTAGTAACTATGTAAGATTAATTTTGATCTTATTCAAGAAGTCATGTAAACAAATTAACCACAATTTTCTATTTTCCATAAATCTAAACAAGATATATGCTTGTATTAATCAGAATATTGGGTCATGTAAACACCCTATTCAGCATAAATCACCTTATAAATTGAGCACTCGTGAATCAGTGAATATATATATATATATATATATATATATATATATATATGATTAGATACAGACAGAACTACTGAAGAATCACGTTTTTTTTTTTTTTGGAGCAAAGAGGAGACACAAGAGAAGAGGACACACATTAAAAGGAACAATGTGGCCTACATTTGTACAAATCTCATGACCTACATTTTACAATTCATTGCAGTCTTGTGTGTTATTGTTCAGGAAATGAATGAGAATTAATGGGCTGATTAAATTACTGTTCACATAATAAATATGCAGCATAATAAATGAGCAATATCTCTAGTATTTCCAGAAGAGAACATCAGTGTTAGTTTATTCCGAATATGCTGATTACATGTGCACAGAAATATTCATTCAGCTGTGGAGTATGTGAACATCTTCAGAATAAAGGCTTAATTATGTAAACATGGTCAACAAAAGTAGCAACACTACTTTCTTAGCTACATTTTTCAGTATGATAGTAGCTGTTTTCAAAATAAAGTAGCTTTACCAGTAAGAAGTTTGTTTATTCAAATAGTGGTATAGCACGACAGCAAGCTACATTGATGTTTTTGTCACATTATATCGCACATTAAGCATTTTAAATCTCCCATGACATGTCATGTCATGTGACTGGAATAAAGGCTGCAAATAAATAAATGAATAAATAAAATCAGCTTTAGCATTGCATGGATAAATTACATGTTTTGTAAACCTGGTTTTGTCATCATTACTGCGAATTGATTGGTCTGTTAACCCAAGTTTGTGTCTTCTTAATGATGATTCTGGTCTCTGTATTAGTTCAATGCAAAAGAGAATGTTGTTTGCTGGTTTTACAGCTGTGAAGAAGACAATAATCCAGAACTGGTTTACACCACACATGTGTAGAAAAACATATTGGATCCGTAGCCTCCTGCAAATTGTGTCATGTGAATGTACAACGGCGCGAGTTGGTGGGGCCAGGCCTTCGACCGTTGACGCTTGGCAGTGTTTTTTGTTGAATATACGTGATTATATAAAGGAGTGACTTTTGTGTTCTTGTTGTCCTTCCCTCTCCCCCTCCCTTTTGATTGGACCTTGAGATGTTGAGTATGTGTCTGTTGTTTTGTTTTGTTGTATTTTGGATATTATGTTGTGTTGTGTGTGAAAAAATAAATAAAAAATTGTTGATAACAATAAATTACATGTTTGAAATTTATGAAAATAATTAACAGTTATTTTAAATTGTACAAATATTTTACAATTTTACTGTTTTGACTGTATTTTAATCAAATTCAGCATTGGCGAGCATAAAATACTTTTTTTTTCTTTCTTTTTTTCCAAAACAAACACATTTTACTGACACCGAACTTTTGAATGGCAATATGGTATTCTTAAATATCAATAGTTAGCTACTTTGTGTTAATAGCATATAGCCTTCTGGCTGTAGTTTAACTACTGATACTAGCATAAAAACAGTGAGTAGCCTACTTGTTTTTAACCACCCACAATTCATTGGCACTCTTTAGTTGGAGGCCTCTTGAGGTGAAGGATGAGACCATTAACTGCTGCCAAAATTTGTAATGGAGGAACTCAGAATCTATTGATTTATCGTCCTACTCAACCCACCACACTGGATTAATGTTTTACTCCAGACACCCTTTTGTTTTAAACTATCTGAGGTTGAAATGGAATGACTGCGATATTATCGACCATAGAATGTGTAATAAAAGACTTTCAGAGGTGATTTACACCAAACTAATTCATGTATACCCAGAAGCAACATTCACATGCCCCCTCATATTTTTGCGCCAAGTGGATTTTGAATGCAACTCCTCAAAAAGGACATAGAATATTTCAAATAGCTGTTTTTTTTATTATTATTATTTTACCTGAGGCTGATTTGTTCATAGGGTTCATGTAACCATCTTCACCAGTGGTCTTCTGATTCCTTTCTCCGAAAAAGACAGTTGGGTCTGCGCTGTAGCGCTGGCCGTCGCAGTCGTCTCCAGCAGACATGGGCTGTTTTTTCAAGCTCCCATTACAGTGTTGTTCCTCAAGGGCATCGAGACCCGCACCTTGTGTGCTTATAGGAATGAAGATGCCACTCGCTGTACCAGAAGTATCATGGGAACAAGCTCCCATCCCGTCTTCTGGGCTAAAAACTCTTTCACGACACTTCAGTTGCATCTATATGGGGGAACAAAAATAAAGTTTAGATGGATCATCCACCTTCCTCAATGATTCAGCAATCATTTAGGTGTCTAAATCTTCAGTTTTATAATGATAATACTCAATTAAAAACAAAAAGGTGGTTGAAAATTGTAGAGGGTGTCACTTCTAGAAAATAAAATGTACTAAAACAAGAGAAGATTGGATAGGATATCTGAGTGCATGTGGGAAGATGGGTTTTTGTCTCTCTCGTGTCGTCCAAATGCAAGTGGTGTTGATCCAGGATTAAAAGGACTATGTTTCATTACAGGTGAAACTAAAGGTTTCAGGGACAAACAGAATTGCAAAAATAGTGATTATTTCCAAAATAAGGGGTCAAGGTTTGGCTGGTTAGCATTAGAGTAAATAAGTGAAATGAAAGCCAGAACTGTTTAACCTTAATGATTCCGTAACCATTTTTCTTCAAGGAATAGTTTAGCCAAAATTTGCTGAAAGTTTACTCACCCTCAGGTCATCCAAGATGTAGACGAGTTTGTTTCTTCATCGGAAAATATTTGGAGAAATTATGCATTACATCACTTACTCACAATGCATCAATGCAGTGAATGGATGCCATCAGAATGAGAGTCCAAACAGATGATATAAACATCACAATAATAATTAATCCACACCACTCCAGTCCAGCAATTAACATATTGTGAAGTGAAAAGCTGTGTGTTTGTAAGAAACAAATCCATCAAGACTTTTTAACTTTAAACTGTTGCTTCTGGCCAAAATATGAGTACATAATGCATACCAATGCTTCATCCAGTGAAAAAAGTCAATCCCTTGTTGTCCTCTCCACCAACATATTTGTATAAAAGTGTTTTGGAATGTTTTCACCAATAAACTGCTTGATCTGTGCATATTTCACATATAATTCAGACAACTTTTTCAGACAACTGGATTACCTGTGGATTATTGTGGTGATTTATCAGCTGTTTGGACTCTCATTCTGACGGCACCCATTCACTGCAGAGGATCCATTGGTGAGCAGTTGATGTGATGCTAAATTTCTCTAACTCAGTTTCAGTGAATAAACAAACTCTTTCTCTTCTTGGATGGCCTGAGGCTGAGTACATTTTCAGCAAATTGTCATTTTCATTTCATTTTCTATCTGCCCAATTGTGTTCCCATAAGCAAAGATTACTGACTAAACAACTTCCATTGACATGAATGGGAATGCTTCTGGATAGTTAAAGGTGGGGTATGTATTTTTTTTAAAATGCTTTAAAAAACTGAGTACCAAAACAAACTTGTAGCCAATCAGCAGTAAGGGGCGTGTCTACTCATGATGCGTAGGAGAGAGCGCTCAGTGCCCATGACGGACATTAACCTAGCCGAGCGACGACAGAAAGATAGAGATGGTGGATAAAAAAAACAAAAGAGGAAACACCACAACAGCTAAAGTCTGTCTACACTGGACGCGACAAAGCGATAGTTGAAAATCATTTGAAATTTGTGTCAATATGTCATATATAGAACGCAGCAGCAGTTTACTGTTGGGGATATGTCGTGTCACGGTGCGGCATCCAGTGTAGACAGTATCACTGATTATAATGAGTTCTATAGTATTCTGTCATGCCACGCCGTGCTGCTCAAGTCCGGTGTAGACACGGTGTTATGATAAGGCAAGAAGTAGGACCCGTGTAAATGTCGGATCAGCTTTCCAGCGCTGGAGAGAACTCAAGGAGCAGGAAGGAGCGGGAAGGAGCGGGAAGGCCTGTGATCGGACGCCGAAGTTGCTTTGTTTCTTCTCGATAGGTGAGTGACATTGGTTTTGCTTTGTTTCACAGAACTAATCGTTGCCTGGGTTGCATACGTATGTGTGCGGCGGAGCTATCAAAATAGGGGCGAAACCCTTTTGGGGTAGGGGCGTGTTTGTTTTGGTGATTTGAAACAATCAACATTGGCTACCAGAAATCCTTTAAGTATAGATCTTTTTGCTCCAAAACAGGTTTTTCAAACACTACCACCCCTTCTGTCTTCCCCATCTGCTTTTAATTGGACAAACTAATTAATTCCTTATTAAACTGCTGTTAACAGTTAGTGCTGACTCTAAACTCACATCACTAGTCAACAACCAGAGATAACCAAGCTAAATCTCAAAGCCTCAGTGTGTACACTTTTCTGGGAAGTTAACATATACATTTAATACAATTGTGACATATTTTCCTTTCATTTATAGAACGGTTAGTTCCAGTCCTTGAGTCTGATTGGTCAACAGCTGTGTTTCAATCATGATAAAGCACAGCTATGACCGCTTCACCGAACGGTTCTATGTATCACATCCTTAGTACCCTTAACAACTTAAACAATCAATATAGTGTCAACACTATTCCATTTATTAAGTATTTCAGCAAAATAAAACTTTTTTTTCTGTTTTTCTGTTACAAGCAGGGTACTGTATGTCCATTAATTTACACCATAATGATGTTTACAAACTCACACTGTGCCGCAAATTGGTCTGTTTTAAACTAAAAGAGAGAAAACAGACATTTTATCATGCCGAGAGATAAGCAGATGTATGTGTGTGAGACAATGTCATATATGGTGTAAAAAAAATGACATAGCAGATGAGAACTGTACCTATTCTCTGTCTTTATTTGAACTCCATAAGAAAAGGCATGTTACACCGGAACATTCTCTTGCCATTTACTGTTGTTGTCAGGAACTATTTTTCAGTGGAAGGACTGCATTTAATGAATTTACTTCAAAAAAGTAACAAATCAATACATAGATTTTTGGTTTTAATATTTGCTTCACGTCGTGCTTAACAATGCCCTTCAGCCATGACTTTTATTCATAATACAGCATGGCCTCTCGTACCTTATTGCTTACATATTTTATACTGATTTCGGAAGGATCATGTGACACTGAAGACTGGAGTAATGGTTGCTGAAAATTCAGCTTTGCATCACAGGAATAAATTGCATTCTAAAATATATGCAAATAGAAAACTGTTATTTTTAATTGTAAAAATATTTCACAATATTACTATTTTTATTGCATTTTTTGCAGCCTTGTATAAATACAGCCTTGGTGAACATAAGAGACTTATTTCAAAAACATTAATTATTCCAAAATGTTGACATGAAGTGTACAATATAGGATAAAGTAAAAACAAAAAGATTCAAAGGCTTCACCTATTAATATTTATTTTTATTTAAAGTGACTTGCACTGCATTTACGATATACATTTTATCAATTCATAAAAAGAACTAGACTTGTAAAGAAAGCAAAGAGCTATTCTTACCCTACTGTTATCCATTGGTGGTCTTGATGTGTAAGAAGAGGTAGCGATATTGAAGGTCTGAGGAACCAAGTACTCCTCAGCATCCATCAGGTCATCCAGCTCCTCCTCATCTAGAAGACTCTGGAAGAACTTACTGTGGTTGGGGCTGGGCAGCTTCATGCGATCGTCCCCCTGAGAGCAGAAATGACACCATCACTCTCTGCGATCACCTTGAGTTAAATGGGTGGTGTAGGACAAAAGTATTGATTTTCAAGGTGAGATGTAATACAAAAATATTCGTATTCTCACCTGTATGACGAGGTATCTCTGAGGGTCTCGTGCCATGCGGCTGAACTCTGCAGCGAGTTCTTTAAACCGAGGCCGACTATCAGCATCAATCATCCAACCTGGAGGTGAAGACAGTAAGAAATGACAAGTAGTAACTGCATTTGTCATATACACAGTTTTTATGGACAGTGCAATGCAGTTTCACAAATTCAGTTTTATTTTTTTTATTTTTTTTTACAAAGAGACAGACAAAAACAGACAGACAGGTACATATGTACAATATAGATAGATAGATAGATAGATAGATAGATAGATAGATAGATAGATAGATAGATAGGCTCATTTGCATCTCATTGTTTTTTTTGTTTTTTTTCACATCGGCATTAGAATTTGCCCCAAATTACTGAACTTCTTACAGTTCTATTATGTGTCTGACAGGAAGTAACATGCCCTCACCTTGCAGCAGCCTGCTCCTTATTTCCTCCCAATTAATTTCCTTTCAGTTCCCACACTCAAACACATTATCCAAATGAGCAGCAATTACTCACGCAATCACACCACGTTTCATCTCCATCAATATTTCGCATTTCATTGTCCGTGGGGTTACAGATGTCACAGCGAGTAGAATCACAAACAACAGCTTACAGTCAAAATGTAATTAGAATTAATGGGTTCAATCCGCGTCTCATTTCATCTCTTTGTGTTTATTTGATTGAACCGGCTGAGAAACCCCAGCGCTCACCCAGCTGCTTATTTCCACAGTCCACAAGACTGGCCAAACATGGGCTAAAAATCACGTATAAGACATATGTGTGCTAATGCCTTTCTGAAGCATTTGAGCTACTGATCACATTCAGGGTTCTACATAACACTCACATTTGACCATCACCATGTAGACGTCTATGGTGCAGATGGGCGGCTGGGGCAAACGCTCGCCCTTCTCCAAGATGTCTGGAATATCACGTGTGGGAATCCCATCGTAGGGCTTTCCTCCAAATGTCATCAGCTCCCAGATAGTCACTCCTGAATGACAATATATCAAGTCAACACATCATGTTCTGTATGAAAAAAAAAAAAAACATGCACCAAAGGCATTGTACTTTTCTATTATTACATTATAAATATTTTTGTATTTTATTTTGTAATTGTATCTTATTTTATTGTGCTTTTATTGCATGTTTTTATCTATCAATCATCAATGCTATACTATCAAAATAGTTTTGTTAAAATAAAAATATAGAAAAAATATAATCCATAATTCATTGAATTCAAAGATACTGCATTATATCACATATTACACAATGTACAGCAAATCTGCCATTTTAAAACTGCAAATCTGTATAAGGATTCATAATTTTAAGTGTATTTATATTATATGTACTATTCATATATTATATCATATTCAGATTGTACCAATAGAGTGTTAAAGTTTGGGGTTGGTTTTGAAAAGTATTTTATGCTCACCAAAGCTTGCATTTATTTGATCAAAAAGACAGTAAAACAATAATATTGTGAAATATTTTAGAATTTAAAATAATGATTTATATTTTAATGTACTTTAAAATGTAATTTTATTCAGGTGATTCAAAGTTGAATTTTCAGCATCATTACTCCAGTCTTCAGTGTCACATGATCCTTCAAAAATCATTTTAATATGCTGATTTGCTGCTCAAGAAACATTTCTTATTATCATCAATTCTGAAAACAATTGCGCAGCTTAACATTTTTGTGGAAACCGCAGCACATTTTTTTCTGCAAACAGAAAGATTACACGTCTTTATTGTCACTTTTGATCAATTGATGCATCTTTGCTGAATAAAAGTATTAAGCTCTTTCAAACAAACGAACAAAACTAAATAAAACAAACACTCTAAAAGTGTTTTACCCACCATAACTCCATACATCACTCTGATGTGTGAACTTTCTGTAATGAATGCACTCCAGGGCCATCCACTTGATTGGCATCTGCATAAGAGAGAATTCTCATCAGGATGTGATAATATAGTAATGCAATCATGCATTAACCAAAAAAAAAAAAAACGGCACTGTTGTATGATTAGAAATTAGAAATACAATCAAGCAACTACCATTCTCATATATTAACATTGATTAATGGTTTGGTATCCAACCCACCATATGAATTACACAATAACTTAAAAATGAGTTCAATAATTTCAAACCATTCACATAGAAAGTTTTATGAATTTTCAGAACCAGTGTATCTCAGGTTCTAAACTCTTACCTTCCCTCCATCTGAATTATATTCCTTTTCATCAGCATCCAGCAGTCGAGCAAGTCCAAAATCAGTGATCTTAATGTGGTTTGGAGATTTCACCAGGACGTTACGGGCCGCGAGGTCCCTGTGCACCAGCCGCCTCTCCTCCAGGTACATCATACCCTGCCAAAGAGGAGATCTGAGTGCTTCTATCCAAAAACACTATCATTACTACATCTTTACATTCAGAATAGTAGAGGTATGTTAAGAATATTCATCCCACTAAAACTGAGAGCTAAATTAGCTGCATTTTAAGTAAAAACTAAAGTTACTTTCAGTGATAAGTTTATGTTATTACATTGCACAAGTTAGGAACTCAAAAGAAAATGAGCTGGATTGATTGTGAAAAGTTAAATAGATGAAAAACAAGATTTTATACCAATAATGAAAAAAGTTTTACAGTGTTCCTGTAGTTATTGCTCATAAATCATCCTTCGAAGAAAAAAAAAAAATCTCTAGGATTCAATGTCTGGCAATGTGTTTTTTTTTTTTTTCCTCCTTGTACAGCGACATTTTTCAGATCTTTACAAACATCCTTCCTTGTCTGTACCCAAATTGTGACAGTGATGTTTCAGAAAGATTGCACTTAAAACCACAGAGTTCTTTTTACCAGAACCAGAAACATTAAAAACTTGTAAAGAAACAGACAACATTGTGCAGTTATGAGAGCAAATTTACATGTTTGAGAAACTCTAAAGACAGTAATTGTCCCTGCACGTTGTGTTTCTTTTGCTGCTCATCTTTACTGTGAAAAACATCAAATGGAACAGTGATATAAAATTGCTTTCATTTCAGTCAGTAATATTTCACAAAGAAAAGTGCAAAAATACACCGCAAGGGACAACAAAAACATTTCAAGGTTTCACTTGTATTGGAGAAGAAAAAGAAAAAAAAAACATATGATGAGAATTATGATGGTAGAACTGGTCTGAATATTTCCAATTTTTTATTATGAATACAACATTCAATAGAAGACATCAGTGACCATCAGGCTGTGTTCAAAACTGTAAATGTCTGAAAAAATTTAAACATTTCTCTGTAATACACTGTTCCATTTGCCACACTGTCCATCATTTCATACGCAATATGTTTTTTTCTTGCCTAAGTGCTGCTCAAAATTAGTTAGACAGCAGCAAAAGAAAAGGCAGACAAAAGCTGAGTCAAGCACATTGTACTAAAATGCATTTTGTTCTGAAACTTTTCAAAATTAGAGACAAATATGAGAATTAATTAATCATGGACCGATCAATCACCAGCACACACACACACACACACACACACACCAAGGCCACAGTATGAAATGTAGTGCAAAACTTTTTCCAAGTGATACTTTTTAATTAATGTATAATAAAAAGTGTACTTTACTGTATTAGACACTTTTTATTACTATCTGTATACAACCTAACAAGGCAACATAAAATATCAGGATATATTGATACATTTTCAAACTTGTTTACAAATAAATATGCGTTAAGTGTACACTACCCTTCGAAACGCAAATATTGTGAAATATTATTACAGTTTAAAACAGCTGTTTTCTGTTTTAATATATTTTAATAGCTATGCAACTAAAAAATGTAGTAGGTTTACTTAGTAGATTAAGTTTTATTATGAAAGATCTCTAGAATTTTGATTCATTGATTCATTCATTATGAATATGGTTCTTTTTGTCACTCTTTTACAGATAGAACAATATTTACTGTAAATGGAGAACTTGGCTTTAGATGTCCCTATCCCCATTTCTTACAGTTTATTCTCTAATTTGGCATGAATAATATGCACATTCTCCAGTCACTTAACGGCAATAAAACATACCCAGTCCAAATCATAACTGTGTCAACAGCATTGCAAGCCCAGCATCTCTCATAGGATAAATTACACAGCACTATTCTAAATGAACAGCATCTTTCCATAGTCTTACAAACCATCCATTTATTTTTTTTATTAACCATTAAACAGAAATGCATTCCCTCAGGCTTGTTCCGCTCTTCCCCTTCGCCATGACCATTGCTTTAGTACTGAAGGATCATGTGTTTAATATCTTACACGCTCCATGGATTTCTAATTCTTTTAAACAGATACAGGACAGAATGAATACTACTTGGCTCAGGTATGCTGAGGTTTGTTGTAATCAACATGTCCATTGATTGACTGTCCAGTCCCAGAAGTAATCTGTTTTAAATACACTTTCATTTCACTGCACTGTAATTGCATTGGCGTAGCTCCATGCTGGCTCTCCTAAAGTAGCCAAATAAATACATGCAATAAAAATGCTGTTTACTTGTACTGTTTTGGCTGGTTGGTCTGAAACATTTATTATTTATTGCTGACATTTGTTAATACGTAATGATGGCAGTTATGTTGGCTAAACGTCTTGATGATGGATTTGTTT
Organism: Schizothorax lantsangensis; assembly: GCA_027422415.1. NCBI lineage: Eukaryota > Metazoa > Chordata > Actinopteri > Cypriniformes > Cyprinidae > Schizothorax > Schizothorax lantsangensis. The sequence goes on along the minus strand of CM049841.1, from coordinate 7,684,833 downwards.
TTTACAAACATGAAGGTTTTCACTTTACAACACGGCAACCAGTGGTGTAATGTAACAAATTAATAATACTTTTTGGGAGTATCTGTACTTTACTTGAGTTTTTATATTTCAGCCAACTTTTACTTTTACTCCACTTCATTTCCTAATTAAAATGTTTTCCCCGAAGCATATTCGTTACTTACTACAAAATAGTCAGAAGTCAGAAGAACACGGACTGCAGGAAAGCAGGTTTGACGAATCAGTGGTCTAGCGTCTGCAAGTTAGACTCCTAAAAAACACCTTTGCTCATGTGCAAATAAGTGTGCGCACAACCACGGATCATTTCGTTTTTCCAGTTAAAGTCGAGTCTGGGGTGTGCGATCTACAGTATATCTTCTGTGATAATATGGTAAGTGTTGTTGTAATGATGTGCGATCTGACATTATCAAGTAGGCTATATCACCAAATCACACACAGGTGCACGCACGTTGATTTACTAGTCTATTAAAACTCAAAATTCCAGGCATTCTAAATTGTAGATGGCAAAAATGCTTCTGTATGCTTTTTAATAATTATAATTTAATATAGTTAACTTAATCTATCACACAAAGAGTAGGCTACCGTTTTTCTGCAGATATCAGCATGATAACACATTTAATAATTAAGTTCAGTAAAGCAATAGGTGACTTACATTTTAGACATATGTCTTGTTTTAGCTCAATTTTGCCAACAAAAATATTTCCAAACAAAGACCACAGCACAGTTTTGCGTCTCTGAGCAATGGACGGTGTTTACTCATTGAATGAATCAGCGTTTTGAACGAATCAGTTGAATCCCAATGACTCACTCATTAACAGTCACTTGCTGCTTTTAATTTCTTAATTAATTTTGAAATTAATTTTGCTGAAATGAATTTCACATTTCAACTATTTTTTTTCATGTCTAAATATTTCAAAACTCAGTATTCAACGTTTTATATTAGAAACAAAACAGGCCTATTTATGCATCTGTAACTGCAGTTTAAATGCATCCATGTCCCCTCTGAGATACATTTAACTGTGTCAATACATCTAAATGCTATTTCAGATGCAGATTCCAGAATTTTTTTCTTATGTTGGAATGAAAGACACCAAGTACCGGATGAAGTGCTTCTTATTCTTACCCAAAAATACAAAATGGAAAAAAAGAGTTATGACTGAACTCAATCTTGCTACTCTAGCTGTGTAGGAACATTTTATATATATATATATTTATTTATTTGCTTCTTTTCCATTTTGCATTTACTTGTACTTTTACTTTAATACTTAAGTACATTTAAGATTTTTTAAAATACTTTTTTGTACTTAAGTACAATACATATCACATACTTTAAGACTTTTACTCAAGTAATATTCTAAACGGTGACTTCAACATCTACCAAAGTCATTTTCTGGTAAGACATCTGTACTTTTACTTAAGTACGGCTTTCAGGTACTTTATACATCACTGACGGTAACTAATGGACTGGAGTGATGTTGGGGATTATTGTGATGTTTTTATTAGCTGTTTGGACTCTCATTCTGACGGCACCCATTCACTGCAGATGTAATGAAAAAAATATCCAATTTTGCATTTGAGACCAGTAACATGTATTAACACTGTAAATAAAGTAATGTTGAACTGACAGGAGTGAAGGTTGATTTTAAGTAAACACAATCGGATAAGAGTACAGATGCAATAAGTCATTTCCTGTTGTATATTATTATTTGATATTATATTAATTACTGCTGTGGTTGTTGCGGTGTCAAGGTTTAGATGGTTATTTGAATGGGAATGCTAATGAATAGGATTCTCTAGTTATAATATGCTTCCTTGGATGTTGCAGCGCATTTCTAGAAGCATTTCTAGAAGCATCCATTGCTTTTAGGAGGCTTGAGCTTTCTGTATATTCAGAGCTTTAACTTCACTTGAAAAAGAGAGAGAGAGACCACATACATAAAACAGGCAGCAAAGAGCAGTCCTTTGTGTCCACTGTTTGAGAGCACCCAGATGAAAGCAGGAGTAACCTAATCAAAACGCCGCCTGCATTTAGCATAACAAGCCATCTGCATGCCGATCCAGGGAGCGAGACTTAATGCCGGCGTGAGGTGCATTCGGGGGCATTCATAGAGCACCTCCTCATCTCACTCTTTTATGCACCAGCTTTTATGTGTGCATTAATAAAGGTTAAAGTTTCCGTGGAACGGAAGGGAAGAGGGTCCCTCTGTGCCCTATTATAACATATCCTCGCCTCTGAATAGACAAATAACAAAAATTAGGCTCACTTGATTATTTGGAACTAATTAGATAGTGAAAAGAAAAGAAAAAAACACAAAAAAAAAACAAGGCGCTATGGTGAAAGCATGCTTAATTCTGCGGACAATAATGCTGACAAGGGTGGAAAGAGGAAGTGGGCTGGAACGAGAGAGAAGCCATACTCAGCATCACAATGGGAACAGAAAGTGACAGAGGTGACTGGTATAAAACATACTGCAAGGACACATAGAACCCTATGATACTTCCTTCAAAAATTAGGGGTAATATGGACTGTCGCTGCATGAACTGGTTAAATAAATTTTATTTTCTAACTATATTACTGTTCTCCAAGAACAGTACAAAGACATATACAAAATTAATTGATCAAAGGGAATTGGCATCCACCATATTTCTTTAATGAAAAAAACTCAAATTCCAAAATCTTCATTCATAGCTTTCCAGTAGTTATGACATTCTGTTGCATTTGTGTGTGCTCATCTCAAAAATGCAGTCATTCTGACATGTCTTAAAGGCAGCATCTCTCTATTTGGGGAAAATAATGAAATAGTTTTAAAAAATATTAAAACAAATACTGCTCCAATTAATTAGATGTTTCTTTTATGAACTAAAATATTTACAGACTGAGAACTCTTAAAAACTCAAATTGAGTAAGAAATTATGAAATTATTATTTATTTATCCTTTAATTTTTACTCTTAAAGGGATAGTTCACCCAAAAATGAAAAATAACCCCATGATTTACTCACCCTCAAGCCATCCTGCATAGGTGTAAATGCCTCTCTTGTTTCAGACAAATACAATTGGAGTTATATTAAAAAATGTCCTTGATCTTCCAAGCATTATAATGGCAGTGAATGATGGCTGAGATTTTGAAGCCCAAAAAAGTGCATCCATCCATCATAATAAGTACTCCACACGGCTCCCGGGGGGAGCGATACGATACGTACGATACGAAGCGATACGTTTGTGTAAGAAAAATATCCATATTTAAAACTTTATAAACCGTAATCCCTAGCTTCCATTAACTGTTGTACACACATTCATGAGAGAGTGGCGCTCCAGCAGATGACAAAAGACATAAAATCCTCAACATTTTTCTTTACAAATCCTCATTTTGTACTTCTAATTAGTGACCGGTGTTTTGTTTTTCTCTCCTCTGCACTTCCACGTTCATCACTTCTTACTGGAGCTTATGCTACACCTGAATCTTACATCATCCGCTGAAACGCCACTCTCTTGTGAATACGTGTATGACAGTTAGCGGAAGCTAGAGATTACAGTTTATAAAGTTTTAAATATGGATATTTTTCTTAAACACACACATTGCTTCACTTCAGAAGCCATGTGAAGTACTTTTTATGATGGATGGATGCACTTTTTTGGGCTTCAAAATTTCAACCACCACTCACTGCCATTGGAATGCCAGCTTGGAAGAGCCAGGACATTTTTTATATACTCTGATTGTATTTGTCTGAAAGAAGAAAGTTATATACACCTAGGATGGCTTGAGGGTGAGTAAATCATGGGGTAATCTTAATTTTTGGGTGAACTATCCCTTTAAAAGCCTATCTTATTTCTGTGCTAATGCTACACTCTTTAAATTAATACATAACTGCAAATAATCTTGCTGATCATTTGAATCAATGCAAATATATTTACAATTATCACAGAGGAAATGTAATGGTAATTACATATATATATTAGCTATATCAGCTATATTAGACAAAGTATTTTTTAGCATCAAACTACATCAGACTAAAACTTACCAAATATGCAAAAAATACAGATGACATGCTTTTAAAGATGCAGTCACATTAACCATTGTTTGACAAATTTTCATGGCTGAAATCTAGTCATTTCAAAGGGAATTCATGCAATCTGGAATTTCACATTAAGGCAAAAAAATTCCCCATCCAGATTTTGCAACAGTTTCAAATTGGTCCCGCAGATTCACCACACTGGTCAACAGAAAGCAGTGGCTTGGTTTGAAAGTGTCTTCTGTGTGAGCTGTGCTTCATACATTGCTACCCTATAGACAATATAAAATACACAATAAACAAAAACATGTTGTAAAAACACAAGTTATATGTTACCATATGATGGATACAGTGGTCAACTACAGGAAATAAACAAATCTGAAATCGCTGAAATCATTCTGTGTGTATGATTGAGCACTTGTTTTGTTCGAGTTATCCATTTTTGCAAATCTCAAAAGCAAAATGACGACACTAAGAGCCAGTGTATCCCCTAAACATGCATGAATAATACAGAAACTGCACTAATAGATTCTACATACTGAAACTATGCAATGGTAATATACATATGAAAATCTCCCTGTGGAGTCTCCTGAAGCATAACACTGTTTTCCAGAGCCAGTTTTGCAAAGACTGACAAGAAGCAGACTGTGACATCTAAACATTGGTAATTAAACTGCACTAATATTCTACTACTGAGGTATACAAAAAATAACATAAAAAAATGGAGTCTCCTGTGGATAACCTGTTTCCATCCCCTCACGACCTTTGGACTGACCTTTTGAGACTGTCCATATCTGGACAGGTCCGAACTGGTACAGGAACACACTGTTTCAGACAGAAATACAGCATTAAAGCAGTAATCGTTTTTTTTTATGTTTATGTTTGGCCAGATTTTGACCAAAGAGTGAAGATTGCCCAGATCTGAAGAGCAGAGGTGAGCTCCTCTATTCCCAGAGCGTCCCACTGCCCCCTCTCATGGCATCTGCTGAAATGTCACCACTCAGGTAATAAAACAATAAATCTTTTTGATATTTAGGAGAGTAAATATCACAAAGTAACTCTGTTTTTTTTTTTTTTTTTTAAGAAGGAAGAAACAAATGAAAAAGGGAAGAGAAAATGTGGCTATTAATATTACAATACCAAAACTTCAGCTCAGGGTTATTAGAGTTAACTCAAACTAAAACCATGGAGAAAAAACAAACAAAAAAAAACTAAAAAACATTGTCATTACTTGAAATAAAATATGAAAAAAAAAACTTGAAACTTATTTGATTTTACCTAGTTAACAAAGCATTACTTCTCATTTTCAATTCGTTCACTGAACTGAAATAAGAAATAACAAAAACACAACAAAATGTCTAAAAAATATATATGAATGAAATAAATATATCCTCTCAGTGATGCCAAAACATTACTAATTCAGCTTTACAGCCATCAAAAGAAAAAAAAATAGTATGTATCATAGTGAAATAATTAGTTTTGAAATATTAAAAATAATATATATTGTTTAAATAAATGATTAATTTAAATTCTAAATAAATAAATAAATAAATCTCATAGACATTCGATAAAACATGCAGTTTTGCAGTCATTGCATAAAAACACTGTGGACTGTGCAATCCAGCGAGAACACAACGTCTAAGTTACGTGTGTAACCCTCGTTCCCTGAAGCAGGGAACAGAGACGTCACGTCGGTGACCGATGAATTGGGATCTCGCTTATAGAGACCAATCCACTTCGAGTGTAACTAAACGAGCCAATGCACATTGGCATGTGATGATTGCATCCAGCTGCTGCTGATCACAGCGTGAGTATAAGTAGGCAGCAGGTGCGGCGCATATTCAGGTTTTCGCTTCGAAGCCGAGCCGGTGACCTGGTCGCTCAGCGGTGGTACAGAAGCCGTGGCGACGGGACGTGATGTCTCCGTTCCCTCCTTCAGGGAACGAAGGTTATATACATAACCGAGACGTTCCCTTTCAGTCGGTCACTCCGAGTCACGTCGGTGACTGACGAATTGGGATCCCTACCAAAGGGCCACGGATACTGCCCCTTCCAGTGTCCTGTGGAAGCCTCCTGCGCCGCTTCTTTTTGGCATAGGTCGGGGCTTACCACAAGAAGACCAGTTACTGTTGCTATGGCACTACCCACTCAGTATGAATGGATAACACTGGGAAAACATACCCGTTCCACTTGGAACAGGAACGCTGCAGAAGCCCCGTCCTTCCCGAAGGAGGTTCGGAAGCACTTACACATATGAACAACTGTTTAGGTGCATATGGAAGATTAGAGGTGATTGTAACCCTCTTGGAAAATGGCAGAAGGTTTGCCGGGGAAACACGGACTCTGGAGTTATTCCGTGGAATTTACACATATGGGATCCATTTAGATCTCTACATATGGAACCCGGCCCTCTACTGGTTCTCACAGATTCATTGAGTGAGGGCCTGGCCCTGGACGCTCCGCCACGTCTGGCTGCCGAGGGGATGGAGGAGCTCGACAGGGTCTACAGTACGGACTCTCTGGAGCGGTTTTAGCAAGCTGACCTGAAGCCGGGGCCTCTCAGTGCTTCTACTCGTTTGAGGTGAGAACACAGGAACAGGTTCCTGTAGGGAACCTGATGACCAGGTCATGCTTCTCTACAGACTTCCCTTCCACGGGGTCATGGTTGGCAGCAATCACAGGGTGATTGACTTTAAGGGTGGAGGGAGACAGCCTTCGCTCCAACCCTTGCTGCAGAAAGGACAGCACGACTCTGATCGGGCATTTCCAGGGGTCTTCTCGATGAGAAGAGCACCACTCGATGAACAGGTTCCATTTCAAGGCGTAAGCGTGTCTTGTAGACTGTGCTCTCGCCGAAGTGATGGTGTCAACTACCTCTCGGGGTAGGTCACCTAGAACCTCCGCGTCCCATCCAGGGACCAGACATGAAGTTTCCAGAGGTCTGGATGCGGATGCCACAGGGTGCCCCGTCTCTGAGTCAGAAGATCCTTCCTCAGTGGAATCTGCCAAGGAGGGGCTGTCACGAGGAGCATCAGTTCCGGGAACCTAGTCTGAGTGGTCTTGCACAGTGTCTGTGCGAGAAGGCTCAATGGGGGAACGAAGGCCCCGCGGCCAGCTGTGTGCCATTGCGTCTGTGCCGAGTGTTCCCTCGGTCAGGGAGTAAAACTACTGGCAGTGAGAGGTTTCTAGAGACGCAAACAGGTCTACCTGAGCGATTCCGAAACGTCTCCAAATCAGCTGGACCGTCTGGGGATGGAGTCTCCACTCTCCGGGGAGTGCAGCTCATCGGCTGCCCGGTTGTGCAGGCCTGGGATGTGAAAGGCACAAAGCGATCTCAGATGCTTCTGACTCCAGAGGAGGAGGTGGTGGGCGAGTTGCGACATGTGATGGGAGCGTAGACCACCTTGTCAGTTGATGTACGCAACGGTCGCAGTGTTGTCTGTGCAGACCAGTACATGCTTGCCTCGTAAGTCTTGAGACGGTTCAAGGCCAGGCGTACTGCCAGCAACTCTAGGCAATTGATGTGCCAGTGCAGTTGGGGGCCCGTCCAAACCCCCGACACTGCAAGCCCGTTGAACGTGGCCCCCCAGCCGGTGGTGGAGGCATCCGTGTGAACCACGGCATGCCTGGAGACCTGTTTCAAGGGCACTCCTGCCTGGAGAAATTAAATGTCTGACCACGGGGTGAAGGTTCGGCGGCAGGCCGGTGTGACTTGGACCCGGTGAGTGCCGCATTGCCATGCCCACCTCGGGACTGGTGAAGAAAGGGCTGTAAAACCCCGTCCTCATATCGGCTGGAGGGACCGGCTCTATCGCATCCTTCGCCAACAGGACTGCGATCTCTGCAAGCAAGATAGGGGCATCTGCCGCCTTCACTGAAGTGAAGTGGACGCCCCTGAACTTGGGAGGACGCCGGGCAAACTGAATCACATAGCTGAATCAGATGGTCCACAGGAGCCAGCGAGACGGCCTGGATAGCGCTACCAGGCACCTAGACACCGTACAAGTGGGGCAGCGAGGTGGAACGCAGGGACCTGGCCCGTGGGTGGACAGAAGAGGGGTCTGAGTGTGCGGTGCAACGCTTACCTGGTTCCATAGTTTGGCAGAGGGTGCGTGAGTAGGGCCTTTGATGACGCTCTCGAACTGCCCGCTGCTGCCTGTTGGCGAGAGAGGAGGATGAGTGTGATCTGGTGTTGGTCCATCCACGACTCTCCATGCCCTCTTGGGACCCAGAGATAGAGAAAACTGCTCGGGGCCTCTTGCTCTTCCGCTCACCACCAGGTTTGACAGGGGCCAGGACGGGCGGGGCGGCCTGCCTACGCCCAGCTCCACAGCGCTTCTTCTGGAGGCTGCTGCAGATGCAGCGCGGGAGCAGGGGCGGACGCAGGGGGCCGCCTTCGGCGACGAGCAGGTTGGGGCACTGCAGCCAGCGGACGGGTGGAGGCAGCAGCTGCCTGCCGGGGCAAGACGTGTTGGATCGCCTCAGTCTGCTCCTGTGCAGCCGAGAACTGCTGGGCCATGTTCTCGACTGCGTCGCCAAGAGGCCAGTCTGGGACATAGAGACCTTTAGGAACCAAACTTTGTCAGTGTCTCTGTGTCGACCAGACACAGCCAGAGGTGACGCTCCTGGACCACAAGTGTGGACATCGCACAATCCAGAGAACTCACGGTGACCTTCATCACTCCGAGTGCGAGGTCAGTCACGGTTCGGAGCTCTTTCAGAACTTCCGGATCGTGAGCACCCTCGTGCAGATCCCTCAGTGCTTTTAGCCTGAAGAACCTGCAGTAACACCATAGCGTACGGCGGAGGCAGCTTCTCCACAGGCCACATAAGCAACGCCGATCAGACCAGACGAGTACCTACAGGCCCGGAAGGGGAGGCACGGTTTTCCCTGCTGGTTGGAGGCGGTATTAGGACACAACTGCATCGCAACCGACTGCTCCACCGGGGGGACCCCCGTATACCCCCTAGCTGCACCACCATCAAGGGTGGTGAGGGAGGAGGAGCTAGCAGGTCGGTTTCTGGCAGTAAAAGGTGCCGTCCACGACCTGGTAAGCTCCCCATGCACCTCCGGGAAGAGAGGCACCGGGGCAGGGTGCTGAGAACCAGCGCAAGCTACCCCGAGAAACCAGTCGTCCAACCTCGAGGGCTCGGGACACGGTGGAGGTCTCCACTCGAGCCCTACCCTCTCAGTGGCCCGGGAAAGCATAGCCATTATTTCCGGATCCGACTGAGGCATTGCTACAGCCGGAGCGGCAGCACAGTCAAATCTTCTTCTCCAGAAAGCTCTGGCTCACCCTCCGATGCAGCAATCGGCATCCGGTCGTCAGGAGGAGCACCAAGGATACTGCTGGTACGCTCCTTGTAGAGGGCCCAGCACATTCCATTGGCAGCTCAACTGGTTGCGGAGCGCAAGAGGAGCGATGGTCCCTCGAGGGTTGATTCCCTGGAGGGTTTGCCACCACTGTAATCCTCACACCACCCGTGCCACCGCCTGAAGTAGTCCTCGCCTGTCTGCAGCCAGGAAGAGAACCAGATCGAGGCAGAGGCATCAGTGCTCCGCCCCTTTGTCGAGGAAACGGAGCCTGGCCCGCAACTCCGAGATGATCATCTTCCCACAATGAGAACATGACTCATCCACGAACGCCACCTCAGCATGCTTCCTGCCCAGGCACATGAGGCAGCGATCGTGACCATCACTCGGCGCCAGGTAACGACCGCATCCAGAAACGCACGGGTGACACATTGTCTATAGCAAGACCCAAATCGTCTTTTCAAAGACGTAACGTCGAGTTTGCCAGATGCAACGTCGTCTTTAAAAAGACGCACCTGTGAATGCTCTTTTAAGGAAAAAGCTCTTTTAGCGTGCTGAAGCGCACAGGGGAGATGATCGCCTGCAACACAAACAGGGGGTAGTGCAGCCTGATGTGTGCAACCCACTCTACATGGGAAACCACCACCGCTGAAGTGCCGTACCGCCAACACCAAGAGCTCCAATGAGCACGCTGAACTCGTTCAGTCTTCTCTCAGTAGAGTAGTCAGGAGCAAAACGATGTGATCGCTCTGCTCCGAAGCGAACCTGCTGCCTACTTATACTCATGCTGTGATCAGCGGCAGCTGGATGCAATCATCGCATACCAATGTGCAGTGGCTCGTTTAGTTACACTCTAAGTCAAGGTTCCTCAAATCTTTCCCTGGAGAGCCAATCTGCTGTGGAGTTTAACTCCAACCCTGATCAAACTCACCTACCTGTGATTTTCTAATGATCTTGAAGACACTGATTAGCATGCTCAGGTGTGTTTGATTAGGGTTAGAGCTAAACTCTGCAGGAGTGGGCCAGATTTGAGGATGCCTGCTCTAAGTGGATTGGTCTCTCTAAGCGAGATCCCAATTCGTCGGTTACCAACGTGACTCGGAGTGACCGACTGAAAGGGAACTGTTGATATTGACTGACAAGTCATCATATACAGTATTTATCTAATAACTAATGTTTTAAATTGGTTTGTATAGTCTCTGAGTTCATTACCAAAAGGTACACAAAAGGAGATGTTAGAAATTATTACCGTTTGGTTTTGAGAAATGTTAGAGAGAGTAATTGTGGGCTGTAATGAAAGGTTCGAGAACCTCTCTCACATTTCTTGGAGTCCCAAGAGAAGGAGAGGCTAAGATTAAATGCCATGAAAAGATGAAGGTGCAAATTAAACCAGAATGCCATTAATTTCCATGTTTCGTTTCTGGTAATGGCTACAATTTCAGTGACACTCTGGCTGACATGGCCTTGGCTTTTCTTTCCCATTACAAACTGCAATTATCTACAAATTAAGCCCAGTGTCACTAGTGGTGTCAACAGCTTACAACCCCAAACTCTACAGATGAAATCCTATGGTGTAACAGACAAACACACATGTACACGCTCATTAATGTATGTGGGGAGTCCTTCTAAGAGGCTCATGAGAAATCTCATTTAGCAGTTCCTCTAATCTGTTAGAAACCATATTACCTGTATGATACTTCAGCTGAGCAGATTCCGTTGGTATATTTGCTCCTGTGTCCCTCTAACCAACCTAATTTCATTAGTATTAGTAGGAATTTATATATAAAGTGTACAGATACCTTTCCTTACATAAGTTTAGCTCTATGTCACTGTTCCAACACTGCAATGAGGAAATTGCAATAAATCAATGCGCAAGTAAGCACAAATAAATAAATAAATGCATAAATAAATAAAATGTTGACAGTTTTCTAACTAGTTTGTACAAAAATCAAAATTACTAAATTATGTATGAGTCTATAGCTCAAAAAAAGCTCGTAGTGACTGTTAAAATGACTCTTCCGCTTTTCATCATTTAGTGGATACATAATCAATTGTTCTTCATAGATGATAAAAGATTAAATGGACAACAAATGGACAGTATCTTACAATTTCAGAGGAGATCTAACATTATTATACTGTTATCAGATTTGCCAAGATAACTGCAATCAAAAGTCAGAGATTTCAGTTTGAACTCAAACAATTTTCACCAAATTCTTCCAACACACAACAATCTGAACTGAAGTTGATACTTTGAAATTAAACATAGATTCATGCAGACATGTAAAGCAAACATATGCAAAACCATTGGAAACATGAACATACTGGAATACAATTAATATTGTTAATCATCTTGCTACTGTACGTGGAAAGACCCAGAAAAGTCCCTTTTGTGGTTAAATATGGAAAGTATATGTTGATAGCACATCTAGCAGAGCTTTTATATAGGAATCAGTCTGGAAGGCCATAAGTACACTGAAATAAAAAATGGTTAAAAACAATTTATTTTAGCTACATTTGATAAAATTAAAAAAAGGTTGAAAGTTAGTCAACTAAATTTGTTTATTTAAATATAGCTAAAATAAATTGATTGCAACCACTTACCTTAAAAAAATAGTAAATTCAATTAATCATTTTTTTAGTGTAGTTACTATTCTGCACTATAAAAAAAAACAACAACAGTAGGTTTACCTGTACGCAAATATGTCATAGAAACCAAGATAAGCTTCTCATTTGAATTCTCCACAGAAAAGCAGTAGATGAATGAAAGATGGAATGAATAAGAGGTTTCTGGGACCTGAAGCGCTTTAATGAGGCCAAAGGAGATACGCCTGCAGCAAGAGAAAGCCATTTGTGCAGGGAAATTACACCAAGGTATTTACAATATACACCGGTTTTCCAATCCTGCATCTCAGGAGAACACACAGAGTATGCAAAAGAGGGAATCTTGGAAGAAGATCCCTTCGGCACAATGGGAAATTTCAGAGGGGTTCCTAACGGGTGAAACATGTTTCACATTGGCAGGTTTACAAAGACAGCACTCATAATGCCAGACAAAAAGAAACAAAATTTCAGAAAATGCCTTATTGTGCATAAGAAAAATTATGTTTTTGGAAAATTATGAATAGCTCCGTAATACTGTGGGTGGAAAATATAAATTATAACATTTGCATCATTACAACTCCCTCTTGCACAATAAAATAACAACTATAGGCGCAGTACTGAGCTGCTGATGGTGATCAAAGCATGCTGGGAGAGATGCTTGTGTGTTGGAGGTCTGCCCATTGTCATAACTGTAGTGCACAGGGGGTTAACGCCACCTCTGATTGGTCAACTGAAATGTCTCATGGTCAATGAGAGCTAGTTTGTTACACTTGCTATTGCTTGGAAGATTGAACCTGCCAATGCTATGTGGATTCACACCGGTTAACATTTCATTTAAGAACTGAGGCACGTAACCTGCTTTAAATACATCATCTCATAATGAGTGTAATCTCATCCTCATGCCGAGGTCATTATTTCACTGTGTGCAGGAGCAGTTTGGCAGCTCAATGAGAATTTGGCCGGCAACAGCATTTTAACTTTTCACAGCGTGACCGGGAAAACCTCTAGCAGCGGGTCTGAGTCACCAGCAGAATTCCAGGGCAGGAATAGGCAAGGTTGTTGAGTGGTTTGCTCAACCTACAACCTGATTAATAGGTGCCATTAAGCCAAAGCCCAAAGCTCTGAGTTACAACAAACCAGCACCCATCTCTTGAACTCAGCCAATCCATTTGCAACAGACAGATTACAGCAGTGGAACAGAGGTAACTTAAACAGGAATGCTGTGAAATACAACACAGAGAATCCCCAATGACTTTTCCATGACTTCATGAATTCTTTAGTTGCTATAGTAAGAACCGAACATTGCAGTCCATATATGTCCATATATTGAAATATTTTCATAATTTCATCACCTAATTATAAGGCAGTGTTGCTTCAGTATTTGTAAAAGGAAAGAACGTAAAATAAATGCAGCTATAAAGAGTTCAATAGCTCAGTTAAAAAGTCACAGATGGTCAGTTTTTCAATTCCAAGCTGAAATGAAGACTGATGGAAGCCTTTAAAATACACGTTGCCTTCATTTACCCAGCATGCCCTTTAATATAATATTGCGCAGCAGACCAACAAAAGATTTTGTAAACTACGTTATTTTTTTAATTGATCATCAACATGATCTTAGTGAATAAAGGAAAATACAAGCAGAAGTGTGTGTGTGTCTGTGTGTTTATGATAAAATAATGTTATCCTACTGCTGCATAATGTGCAGTACAAATAAGTAATCTGTTCAAAGGCTGATATTACCTTACAAATACTGCGGTGCTATTAAAACAATGCTCTGTTTGTTTGAGCGATCTGAAATGACAGCATTGGCCTGAGTATGGCCAAAGTATTAGTTTGTCCAATTACTGAAATACAGGAAAACTTCTCTCAAAAGATCTTTGCCATAGGAGATTTTATTCAAATCTCATTTTATTAAGGTTTTTGAGTTTAATTCCAAAAATTTGAAAGTGATGTGACACAAGAACCATTGATGTCTGAAGTCAATAACTCTTTAAGATTTGAGCTTTACAGTCAAGTGGAAGATTTTCAGAGAATAACAACTTAAATTTGTCCCTTTCCTCACAAACAAATCTAAAAAAAAACGATCACATAAGCAATAGATAATTCACGGATAAGTGTGCATTAAATTATTTTAATGCATGAAGTGGAGGCAAAGAACCGCCGATGCAAACTTAAAGCTGTCACTGATGTTTGCACTGAAATATTTGTCCATAAAGGTAAAAATTATGGTTACTTTCAGTTCTGCCTGCTTTAAATCTGACACAGAGATAACTGGACAAACGGTTTCAGAATCAAGAATCAGAATTTTTTTAACAGCACTTGTTACAGTATTGTAAGATACTGTCTTTTAACTTTTTGTCTTTTTTGCAGCTTGACAGTCATTGGCCACTATCCATTTATAATCTAGAAATAATCAGCCTTATTCTTCTACTAAATAACTAATGTTGTGCCCCACAGAAAGATGAAAAGAGTAGATAATAATAAAAGTTTAATTTCTGGGTAAACTATTCTTTTCTGAATGTACAAACTAAAACACTTACTGAAGTCAAAATTCTGCAGAATTTACAGGGATGCTGTCTGACTGGTTGCACAAACATGTGAAATGCTTCTTACCTTTGCGATCTGCACGCACCAGTTGAGCAGCAGCTGGGAGCCAATGTTCTCCTGGTGTTCATGTACGTAGTCCAGCAGGCAGCCGTGGGGCATGAGCTGAGTTACCAGCTGAATAGTGGGACTCAAGCAGACCCCCAAAAGACGCACTAGATGAGGATGCTCCATGCTGGCCATGATCAGCGCCTCCTAGAAGACAAAAACAGAAAAAAATAGGGTGTTGCAGACACACGATGAAAATGTCTCTGGAGATATTTTCCCATCAACAACCAAAATGTCTCTTAATGAATGTTAAAATCATACTTCACAATATACACACACAAACATTTTTTTAAATATTGAATATGAAAACATGTAAACATGTTATACGGACATATTTAACTGTTTGTTCACGTCTTTTGCAGCATGTATGTGCGTGCATTCTTAATATGCTGTTTTTTTAACTTTTAAAACATGCATTTTAAGACACATCTTCTAAGTATCCAACTTGGGGGAGTTGAAATGCTTGGCTAATGTGAAATGTATATAAACAGATGTTTTGTCCCTTCTGTTTACAATCCCCTAGCTCCCAAGCCAGAACAGTCTAATACATCAAAATAAAATTATTGCTGCTTTCTATGATTTTATTACTAATTCCTATCTTTGTTCTTCATTATTTGTATTTTCTGAAGCTATTTATAAAAAACAGAAAGAAAAAAAACACTTGACTGCATACTACTGTTTTAATGTATTATTAGTTTAAGTACTTTAAACTGTACTTTTTATTTTTACAGCACTTTTTATGATTACATTTTTTTATGAAATATTTAAAATAGTTTATAATAAAATAAATTAGTTCAACAGAAATCAACATCCTGGACACTGAGATCCAAAACATTTTTTATAAAAAAAAATACACAATGCATTAAAAAAAAAAAAATAATATCAATTGGCAATGCATAGTTTATTTTCTATTCAATGCTCCTTATGGTGTTGAATTTGCTCACTGCACCGCACCCATGTAAACACAGACATTCTTGAATGTATAATGTGTTTTGTGAACCTGTCTATGTAATGCAGTGTTGCAAGAAGGCTGTTATTTAAGGACGGGATTGTTCAAACTTGACTGGAGCTGACAGCAAATCTTCAGTTCATAGTGCTGTATCTCATTCCACATGTGAAGAGGCAGTTTAAATAGAAGTCTTCGTGTACAAACAGCAAATAAACAGCTCATTTCATTCAAAGGGTTAGAGAGAAGGTCAAGAACAACTCGTGACACCTACAAACTTGACTTATCATTACAAGAAACCTCAAGAAAAAAAAAAAAAATGACCCCTTTACATTTTTTAGCTTTATTTGAAGCAAATAACAGCACTACAAGCATAAATCATACACAAAGCATAACAAGTCTCTCTGCAAATGCTATTGTACTCTTGCCTCCTACAGAGAAGATAACCTCCATTAGTGAGCCTGACCTCGCCAGCCACTGCTGGCCTGTCTCACTCAATTAGCCATATGTTTCAAAAGGAAAAAGGGCCTTCAAAAAAGCACATATAAATATTTATGTGTTACAACGAAGACCAGGATGAATACGGATCTTTCATGAGTAGGTCTGCATCATCTTGCCTGCTTATGTATGTGCACAGATAACAGAACGCACAAGCATGCACAAAGGAATTCCCTGGCAATCGCAGTCATCCGCAGCACATGAGGCCGCGTTTTGATGGCTTTTTAAAGGAGCCTGACCTCTCCCTGAATCTCGGGAGAGCAAGAAAGAGAGAGAGAAAAAAGAGTGACAACAAGAAAAAAGGATATGTGATATAGTATGTGACTTCATGCTGTTATTGGACTCTTCTCTCCACAGATCATGCCTTCCTGTTATAGCATTTCTTTACTACATTTACCTTGACAATAAATTACATTTGAGCTCATTTTATATCTGTAATTGGGCTGTAATTACTTAATTAAAATTAAATAATACTTTTGATATTATTGCAATAACTTTTATAATGATAATATTAATTGACACTTCTATATTTATTAGCATTTATTTATTATTACTAATACTTTTAGAAAGGTTGCATTGTTCAAAACTTTGGCCTCTGAATTATATATATATATACAAAAGCTGCATTTATTAAATCAATAATCCAATAAATCCAATAAGTAATATTGTGACATATTACATTTTAAAATAACTCTTTTCTATTTTAATATATTTTTTTTAAATATAATTTATTACTGTGATCAAACCTGAATTTTCAGTCTTCAGTGTCACATGACCCTTCAGAAATCATTCTAATATGCTGATTTGGTGTACAAGAAACATTTATTATCAATTTTTGTGGAAGCTGTGATACTTATTTTCAGGATTCTTTGATAAATACAAAGTTCAAAAGAACAGCATTTATTTGAAACAAATCCTGTAATTTTAATATTAATTTAATGCCTCCTTGCTGAATAAAATATTTATATTCTTTCAAAAAAAATATTATTTTGAATGGTAATGTAAGGAAGCTACTTTTCTTATTTAACTAGGATAAACTTTTTATTAGAATAATGTGCACAATGTTATGCGATATTAAGACCAGGAAAGAAAGTAAATGGGATCGTGTTTGATTTTATGTCTACCTTAATAGCTGAATTGACATTCAAACAACCCTTTATAGTGGTATTATTAAGATCAAAGTAGTTAACTCACATCCATAAACTCCACATTGGCTTTAGGTCCTGTTCTTTCATTGAGTATCTTTATAGCCACAGGAATCTTCACAGTTTCTCCTTCTGGAACCCAGATTCCCTTATAAAGAAGACATCAGAATCAGTCAACAACCCTTCAAATCATATAAAATAACAAATGCTGACAGGTACACACATTAAACATAGAAGTGCTACCTTATAGACCATGCCAAAGGCTCCAGTTCCCAGAATCTTGACTCTCTTGAGCTCAGTTTCCTTCAATATTCGCAGCTGAGCTTGGTTTGGTGCTGTACCACTGGGCGTCAACGGCTCCACCAACTGCTTAAACAACCAAGTCTTAGATCAGTCACAACTTCTGAATGCACAAAAACATAGAGCTCCAAAACAAGCTCTTAGAAGCTACACTTAACCATATTTTCGGTATTAAGTTTGTTTATGCAGTAGTCATTAGATCTCAGGAGGGAAAAGAAAGATGTTACTAGATATTTACAGAGTAAACAGTTGTGAAGGGAACCAAGAGAAGATGAGAGGGGTAGAGAAGAGGTAAGGTTGAAAAGGATGTACAGAGACATAATTGCTAAATATAAAGTGGCATTTGTAGTTCCATTAGGACTGGAGCTGGAAAAACACACACCCTGTGTGTGTGTGTGTGTGTGTGTGTGTGTGTGTGTGTGTGTGTGTGTGTGTGTGTGTGTGTGTGTGTGTGTGTGTGTGTGTGTGTGTGTGTGTGTGTGTGTGTGTGGCAGACTTGTTTAGTAGCATGTGTTCATAATAAACAGACTTCAGGCCAGTATAAGAAAGAGCCAGTGTTTTTCAGCTTATATGAGCACTAGGAAATTAAAATCTAAAATATTATTAATATAGTGCTGTAGGATCTGACTGGAAAGCAAAAGACTGCAAAACCCTTAAAGTTTAATCCATAAACTATACCATCATTGAATAAAAAAATTAAATGAAATAAAATAGTCATTTAAAAAAAAAAAAAAAAGGAAAAACAACAAAAAAGTGAAAACAATTAAAAAACAAACAAATATGAAATACATGCAGTGTGAACATTCTGCTAAACTTGTGTGTTCCATAAATAAGGTAAGTTGTATGGATTTGGAACAATTAAGGAGTTGAATGAATGATCATATTTGGTGTGAACGATTCCTTTAACACCAGGTTTCTCCAGGGGAATTGTCCCTGTTGTTAAGTGCACCAAATAAATTGATTTGAAAAAGTATTTGCTAAATGACAACTTGGCTATTGATTTTTTGAATTGAGAAATTAAAACCTTGATAGTAGCTAAAATTATGATATTTAGTCCCTGGATGCACTGTTCTTATTTATGTGAAAGAATGAGGAATCTCCCAGCACACCCTATACAAACACTCAGCACTTTCAATCTTAGGTAATGGAAAATACATTTTTATAGTGACATTTTAACAATCTATAAATGTGTACATTTTGGTTATCCATTATTCAGGGGCTAACTGTTACTTTATGTGACCAATCACAGCACAGACCAAAGAGCTGCCACTTTTTTTTTATGATGGTACAGACTGAACACACACAGTGTGGAGCTGTCCATCTCTGTGGTGCTGAAACCCAGCATGCAGACTGAGCGTTAGAGGGAGCTATCCAGATATGTGGTGCTGAAAGAGAAACATCTGTCAAACAAATAATAGATTTTTTTTTTTTTTCACTGTAAAAGGACAGTGCATGAGCACATTAGCATACCTAAAAGAGCTTTCATCTTAGCTGAAGTAAAGGAATGTTTCAGGTTCAACATAACTATCAATTCAATCAATTCAATTTTAATTGAATTACAATTAAATTAAAATTGAATTGCATTAAAATTTAACTATCAATTCAATTTTAAAACATAAATGTGCAGATTTTATTTTGTTATGCACCTTTTATTAATTATTAAGTAGAAAACTGATCTGTCTACATTTTTAAAACAATAGATGCAATCAGAAAGCATTCGACGGATGCATGTTTTTATTTTTTATTTTTTTAAACACTGGGTGGTCTAGACCTCGCCTTATCTTCTTCTTGGCAGAAATGCACCACTTTCTACTTGAACAGAGGCCTCAGGTTTGCTAAAACGGATTTCAGGATTCTAGTGTGTGAGTGTTTCTGTCAGCTTTTGGATACAGGGCATCTTCTCAGGCTGACAGCTGTCTATAACACTGATGCTCCACCTGCAAATTATCCAAACCAGCATAGACAGGCCATGTTTTTTAATAGGCTGCACAGTCATTCAGGGCAACAGGGCTATGCATTAACCCAACAAACCTGCCACACATTTAAGGAAGGCTCTCTGCTGAATACTTTATGGGCTGTGTGCTGAGAAATTTTTAAGCATGTAGCTCACCAAGAAACAAAAATAAACGAATGAAAAAGCTGTGGACAGGGAAGGATTTTGATACAACGTGACAGACAGAAGAGATACAAGATATGATGCATAATGTATGGAATGTTTCTCTTCTAGTCAGTGCTTACTGATTTAAGCAAACTTATATGAGAACAGGCCACTCTCACCTCAGTCTCAAGGAAACGGCGTAAAGCTCTCTTTTTCTTAATGCTCTTTCGACGGATGTAAACAGCCACACCCAGAGCTATGATGACCATCACAAAGAGACCCCCAATTAACGCAGCTGCAATCAGAGGAGTCCTGGAAGATCATAGGACAATAAACAAGTTGCTTTTTCCGCAAACCAGTTAAGCACAAACCCCTCCCTACGATTTTTATTTTATTAGTGCATTTTAATTTATTTAAAAAAATTATATTTTATTTTATTTTATTCCAAATTCTTTCTGTACATGAAATATTTGTATTAGCTTTTTTATTGTAAGTTGTCCTTGGTCAAAGCTGCACTTTTGAAAAATATTACCTGTCCAACATGCCAATGCAATCTTGTACTCTGGGTCCAGTACAACTGCAACACAGAAAATTATATAACAAATTATAATCAATATACTTGAGTTGCATTGCAACAGACTGGTAGATTTTACAAGTATTATTCAAGTATTATTCACCATGGTGCCATTTCTTATACTGTCCTAAATTTATCCAGATAAAAAAAGAACAAAATAATAATGATAATCTAACTAATTTATAATGGCCAGATACATTACAGTTATGTTAATGTAAGAGAAAAATGTGCTTAACTATCATGAAAATGTTACAATTTAAAAAAAAAAAAAAAAAAAATTAAAAATAGCTTTGATTTGACATGTGACCTGGACATGTTTTTATGAGATTAGCCAATCCAGGTAAAACAAATAAAAGAAAGAAAGAGAGAGAGAGTTTTGAGCAGATAATTATCAGCCAATAAGGGCATGAAACCCTTAACGTGACTATTACAAATTAAACACTCAATGCATGTTAATAATTTAGCATATTATTGGGTTTAGGCCATTCATGTAACACATGTTTAATGTTAAAGACATTGTTGTCCAATAAACAATTTAATCACTGTGTTGGATCGTCACTTGATGTCCAGCGTAAAATCTGGGTCCTGCAGCAAAACCAGTTGTGAACCACTGATCTAGGAAGTCAGGAACCTGTTTTTTCTGCTCTCAAATCCCCCAAGCCCATGTGTCTAAGACTGAATGCGATAACCACGACAGCTTTACCCACATGGGCAATTAGGTTAGTGCTCTGGGCATATTGTGCTTGATGCAGTTAAAGGAAGGAAAGAAGCTTACAAATAGATTTAAGTGCAAACACAAGCAAACAGTCTTACCCCTGGGTGCAGTTGGGGTGGCAAGGATGGCACTCGTTGTTGGTCTCAGCATATTTGAAGATGAAGCTGTTTGCTCCCTGCAGACCATCAGGGCATTTCTCCACACAGTTGGGTCCATCTTTGAGATGCAAGCACTTCACACAGTGATCTGGACCCTGTAATAGGAGAAGAGAGAAATATGGAAGTTTAGGAAATGAAAAGTGTCTCAAGAGTAGGGCTGAACGATTTTGGAAAATAATCTAATTGCGATTTTTTTTACCAATATCGCGATTACGATTTAATATGCGATTATTTTTTAAAGCTCTTTATATTCTGTATTATTCAACAAAGACAAGCAATAAATCATTGTATAGTATGCAGTGTTGGGCACGTTACTTTAAAAAAGTAATTAGTTCTATTACTAGTTACTTCTCACAAATAGTAACTGAGTTACATCATTATAAAAGAAACTAATTACCAGGGAAAGTAACTATTGTTACTTTTTTTTTTTTAAATGTTCAAATATGTCAAATAACTTGGATGTCCCCAATATTAAATGTTAAATGAATGAAATGAACACTAAATAGAATAAATTATTATTATAAAACATTGCACACTAATCTACACTATTTTAATGTTTCTGTGGGACAATGTGAGAGACACCTATCAAATTCAATTGATTATTGTAAATATTATCAACCCTCTATGGACACCTTGGCAATAGAATCTCCATTGGCTTGTCATTTTTTTTATAGTATATCAGATAATTAATATTGGTCTGGTGAGTAAACAAAAAAAAAATGACAAGCCAATGGAGATTCTATTGCCAAGGTGTCCATAGAGGGTTGATAATATTTACAATAATCAATTGAATGATTTTCAATTATATCTATATAAAGCTTATGTTTGTAAAATGGCACAGTTTTTTTTTAAATATCTCACTTAGCATCAGTCAGTCAAAACATTATAATATGATATTATGATAATTTAGCATTAAATTTGAGCAGTATATGATGATAGAACTTTAGTAATTAGAATAACCATGTATGAATGTATTTGTCATGTTGACTGAGTTTAGGACTGGTGGTGGTGCTTAAGATATTGTTTGTCATTTAGTGTGAAAAAGAAAACTACAAATAATACTGATAAGATAACAAAACTACAACGAATTCTACTACTAATAACAGTATAAAACGCACTAAGGATTATTGAGCTGCTGGGTTCATGAATATTAATCAGGTTGTCTGCGTTCGCTCGAACTGATTCGCTGAAATCAAAACAGGGACGATGATAGGTGAGCGCCGGCCAATGAGATTGCCGTTTACGCATTAGCTCCGCCCACTAGCGGAGAACCCGGTAGTTCTTAAAAGCTGAAGAATTTCAAAGGAACTCCGTTATTTTGACAGGAAAATACAACAAAGGATATCGTTTACATGTAGCGCGTCAATTCTGCATGTTATGTAAGACCCGCGGACACGAAAACAACCCGCAGCAAACTGCGGACTTGGCAACATAGCGTGCCAACTTGATGCTTCCTCTGAAGACTGCTTAGATGTGTTTGACTTGAAGCAGCGCTGCTGGACCGATCGCTGTGTGTGTCATCAAAGTACTGTGAGAGCTATAAGAGAGCGGACGTCTCCTTATGCTTTATCTCGCCGTACTTTGATGTCATACGATCGATCTTCAAGTCGAACACACCGCTTTACTCCTACTCTCGCGTGTCACGTGACAGAGTGTAATCGCAGCCTCTGCGGTTGAAGAATCGCGTTTTCTCATATCGCGATATTATCGCAAATGCAATTAATCGTTCAGCCCTACTCAAGAGACTGAATCATTAGTTTTAAAAGTGGAAAGGAAACATTTAATGAAACAAGCACAGCCATGTAATATAATTTCAAGGAAGCATCAATTATTTTGTGTCTTTATACTTTTCCTAACACATTCAACCACAAAAACTACATCTTATGAAGTTCTATAGGACTTTCTGGTCTTTAGATACTCAGATCCTTTCTTCACTGTACATTGACATTCACAAGTTTGGGGTCGCTATGATTTTTAAAATGTTTTTGTCTCTTATGCTCACCAAGTCTGCATTTATTGATCAAAAATGCAGTAACAAAAAAACATTATTGTGAAATATTACAATTTCGATAACTGTTTTCTACTTGAATATATTTTAAAACGTAATTTATTTCTGTGATGCAAAGCTGAATTTTCAGCATCATTACTCCAGTCTTCAGTGTCACCACGCAAATGTTTTGTATGCATTATTGCAGAATATAAAATAAATAATCTCTTAACATAAAAAAAAAAAAAGTCTGATCCTAAACTGTTGAACGGCAGTGTAAATCTAAGGCATTTATCACCTGTTTTACTGTCCAACAAACAAAAATCATAAGTCCAATTGGTAAGGCATTGGCAAGCAGTCCTCTTTTCAAAATACACATTATTATCATTCATATTAATAACACAGACGCAGGACATTTGGGACATGTTATGCACCACAGATTAAAACTTTGTGTAAAGGGGTTTGTCCCAATTTAAGTATAACATATACAGTGCTGCTTGAAAGTTTGTGAACCCTTTAGAATTTTCCATATTTCTGCATAAATATGACCCAAAATAAAATCAGATTTTTGCACAAGTACTGAAAGTAGACAAAGAGAACCCAATCAAACAAATGAGACAAAAAAATATTTTATTTGTCTTTTATTTATTCAGGAAAATGATCCAATATTGCATATCTGTGAGTGGCAAAAGTATGTGAATCTCTTGGATTAGCAATTAATTTAAAGGTGACATTAGAGTCTATCTGTGCAGAGGTGTTTTCATACAGTGCAATGACTATCAAATGTCAGTACATGACCTGTTTTATTCAAAGAACAGGGACCTATCAAAGTCTGATCGTGTTTGTGGAAGTGAATTACGATTAATTAATTGTCACGAGCAAAGGAGATTACTGAGTACCTCGGAAAAAGAGTTGATGTTGCTCATCAGGCTATAAAAGTTTACAAAACCATCTCTAAAGAGTTTGGACTCCACAAATCCACAGTCAGACAGATTTTGTACAAATGGAGGAAATTCAAGACCACAGTTACCTTCACGAGAAGTGGTCAACCAACAAAGATCACTCCAAAGCAGAAAGTGTAATAGTCTGCGAGGTTGCAAAAGTGCCCAGGGTAACTTCTAAGCAACTAAAGGCCTTTCTCACATTGGCTAATGTTAATGTTCATGAGCCCACCATCAGGAGAACACAGAGCAACCATGGTGTAGTTGCAAGAAGAAAGCCACTGTTCTCCAAAAAGAAAATTGCTTGCTAAAGATCATGTGGACAAGCCAGAGGACTATTGGAGAAAGGTTTAACGGATGGATGAAACGAAAATAGAACTTATTGGTTTAAATGAGAAGCTATTATGTTTGGAGAAAATAACACACTGCATTCCAGCTTAAGAATCTTATCCCATCTGTGAAACATGGTGGTGGTAGTATCATGGCTTGGGTCTGTTTTGCTGCATCTTGGCCAGGACAGTCTGCCATCATTGATGGAACAATGAATTCTGAATTATACCAGCAAATTCTCAAGGAAAACATCAGGACATCTGTTTAAGAACAGAGTCTCAAGAGAACGTGGGTCATGCAGCAAAACAACAACCCCAAGCACACAAGTCATTCAAATTCTTTGTTAAAGAATAACAAAGTTAATGTTTTGGAATGGCTGAGTCAAAGTCCAGACCTTAATCCAATTAAAATGTTGTGGAAGGACCTAAGCAATTAATAGGAGGAAACCCACCAACATCACAGAGTTTAAGTGGTTCTGCACTAAGGAATGGGCTAAAACTCCTACATGTTATTGTGCAGGACTGATCAGCATTTCCAAGAAACTTTACCTTCAGTTACTGCAGCAAAAGGGGGTCACACCAGATACTGAAAGCAAAGATTCACATACTTTTGCAACGCACAGATACAGTATGTAACACTGGGTCATTTTTCTCAATAAATAAATGACAAAGAAAATATTTTTCTCTCACTTGTTTGATTCGGTTCTCTTTGTCTACTTTCAGGAGTCAGGACTTATATGAAATTCGGATTATGTTTTGGGTCATATTTATGCAGAAATATAGAAAATTCTAAAGGGCACTGTAAGGCAAGCACCACTAGTAAACAACCTCTTTGCATCAATAATATGCAACTGCGTGATACAGCATGGTTAGCCAAGCCTTGCATCATCTAATAAGGTCTGACGATACATTTTGAATGAGGCTACAGACAGGATTTAATTTTGAGACTGTGGGTAGCTTAATTTGTTTCTAATCAATATCACTCTGTTTCACGCTATATGCAGGACTGGAGCTATGATGAGATGAGGATGCAATTGACTCTGTCACAAATCTAAGCTTTTTTCTGTTGTTTGATGTCAATGTTGTCAAGTTTTAATTAAAGCAAAAACAAAAGTAATGAATATAATCTCTAATGGCTTTTAGGCTCATACCGGACCATGGCAGCTCAAACTTTTCTCTCCGGCCTTTTCACACTGGCTGTCACACTCAACACAAACCGAGCCATTGGCATACTCTCGAACATCCCTAGAACAGATAGAGAACAATGTGTTATGAGCCAATTATTGTACACTGTAGTACATTCTACAAAAACAAGTATATAGCAAAATGCATTGTTTGACAAATATGCACAGTTTGCTTGGCATTGAAGGCCTTTATACTCTGTGACCAGGGGCTGCAGTGATTAAATCCAAATCTAGGTCAATTAACTTTTTTGTATTTCTTTAAAGAACATTTTTCCTTTATTAAAAATGTTAGCGCTGACATTAGAGGTTATGTATAATTAAACCGTGCGATGAATACAAGCTATATTTTCATTACACATTAGTATTTCTTAAATTCTTAACTCAATCTTGAATGCCACAAACACATTTGCAAACAAAAGCCTAGCATTGGACATTTTGCCTGTTCTTTTCAAAGCCTGTTTTCATGTCTCCATGTTATTTTTTTATTTTTTTCCAGCCTGCCAGAAAAGCAAGAGAGTCGGTCTATTCCTTTGAGTTATAAATAGCATTAAAAGCATTTTGATCCCTTGATCTTGATAGTCTGATCATGATAGTCATACTGCAGATATATCTTTGGAGCCAGCGGCCCGTCTGAACAAATCTGCATTTGAAAAACATATTCATATTAAGGCAAATGCAAGCTAAAGTGGTTTAAGATTGTATTTATTTATTTATTATTAATAAAAAATAAGAACTTTGAAGAAAAACAAGTTCTATACATCAGCATAGTGACACCACAAATGATTTGTTTGCACACATGCAGTACTCACCCATAATATAAGTTACAGGACTTGACACATGTCTTTCCTCGGCTGAAGTATTTGCACGAGAGACACTGATCTGGACCGGGACCCCAGCATCCTTCCTCTGAACACAACAGATCACAAACCATCTGCTTTTTAGCTGGAAAAAATACACAGACACAGACGCACATGAACAGAAAGAAAGAAAACACCACAATTAGTTCATTCATTTGGAACTTAGATGTCTCCAATCTGCAAATATGGTTGTGAATTCAGTATATTCATGAACTATTTATTATTCACATTACCTTCAGAAAGCTTGTCATGTATCTTGACATGCTTTAAAAGGGTACTATTTAGCTATTAGTTACAATAGCTATCACTTTATTTCTGTTACTACTAATTAAAACCATTAATTACTGACAGGTAATGTTTTTGTAAGAAGTAAATAGTGTATTTATTGACGTGAATTAAAGTAGAATGAAATGTGCATTTGTTAAGCTGATATTTAGAGAGCAGGGACCACATAAATAAATAAATAAATAAAGCATTACTGTTCAAAAGTTACCGTTCAAAAATGTAATTATATTTAATAATATAATTATATTAAATATAATTATATTTGTATTCAAACTGCATGAAAACTGTTTTAATTTGTGCATAAATAAATGTGGTCTACTTTGAACTGAAGGGGGATTGTTTAAATGCCATGTAAATCATCTTTAAAAGATCAAATACCCTATGAATGTTCAGCCTTATAAGTTTATCATTTTGTTAGTACTTGTGTGACAGTGTGACTGCACCTTATATACAGTCTGCATTTCAAATTCCCCAGCCACATAAGACATAGATCCTTGGTCCTCAATGGTGTTTGCAAAAACATTGTTCTTCATGGATAAACACACTCTGGGCATCTGTCTGGGCTGTTGGTCAGTTGTGTAGATCAGTCTGCTTTGATCGATGATGTGGAAAAGAGGCTAATGAATGAGTCGGCTAACAGAGCCATTGATCCCTCACGTTACAGAATTATTATCACACTAATTACATCCAGCTTGGTGGTGTGCACTGGAAATGGCTCTCCGTCTGTTAACATCTTCATTAGCCCCACAAGTTTAACTTTCACAAGTTACATCTTACTTCAGTGGCCTAATTACAGTTTTAGGCAAGACATAGTTTGTGGCATAGACAGTTGTCCAAATATTCAAACTTTATGGGTCTGTATATGATAAAAGGCACATTTTTGGGCAACTGTAGTGAAAATATTACGTTTTTTTCTTATGCTTACTAAGGCTGCATTTATTTGATGAAAACTACAGTAATATTGTGGGAAAAGTATTACAATTTAAAATAACTGTTTTCCATTTAATATATTTAAAATATAATTTATTCAGCAAAGCTGAATTTTCAGCATCATTACTCCACTCTTCAGTGTCATATGAGCCTTCTGATTTGCTGCTCAGGAAACATTTCTTATTATTAAACAGATGTTCTATATAATAATAACTAATAATACGTTACAATAGCATATCCACATGTTTTATAATGGTCATGTAAAAGTAAACAGCATTTTTTGAAGCAAAAACATGAGTAAAATTACAAGCACACAGGGGGGATAATATAAAACAATATGGCAATAATGAATAACAATATTCAGTAATATTCTGTTTCCTCTTGGCTTAAGCAGAACTGCAAGTGTATGATTCTCTGGTCCCTTATATCAATAACGAATTCAATAAGACTTCATAACCTGCAATTAAATTTGTTGTATTTCTAGTAGCAACTACATTACAGAATCTGATCTTCAATTTTCAGTCTAATTAAAGTCTATTTACAGACTCGCAAGTCTGATATGGAAGCTTTTCAAGCAAATGTATCACTATAGGATGCCAAGTTTTTATTATTTTTTTTATTCTTGCTTCAAACATGACATCTTATTTAGAGGAAATCAAAGTTACTGAACAGATGGAGGTGTAGATGAGAGCTGAGATTGAACGACACTCACTACACTCTCTGGGGTCCCTGTTGTTCTTGATCAGAGCTCTCTGGGTGCTGGTGCGGAACAGACTGGTCCAGTTCACTGTGTTGTAGAAGCAGAGCTGGCTGTTGTTGGTCATGTAGACGTTACCGGCGCTGATCTCTTTCAGAGACTGGAACTTCATCGAAGAGATCCAGCGCTGCTTCAGGATCAGTAGAGAAATACCACTGAGAAAACAAAGACACAGACAGCTAATTCAGCTTCACTTTTCTTCACATTAATGCATGATATAATTGAAGATGTCTCTGATTAATGACAACAATGCTACAGGAACTATTTTAAGTGCCACATCCGCAGGGAGTGACATTTTTTCACTTGGATCTAATATGAAACCAGGGAATTCTTAGAAGTAGTTAATGAGGACATTTCTGAATATATTACTAAAAGATTATTTAAATCATTTAAAGTATGAGCAAATCTGTGAAAAGATTCAACCCAAAATTGGACAGGGAAAGTACACTTGGGACAACAACACACATTTGCTAATCCTCTGAAGGTACAAAGGCCTATTCGATTTCACTAAACTAGTCCAGTAGTGCATTTTGGACATTGGGTTTATGCTTTGAGTTGTGTGAGGAAGGCTCTGCTCATGGGCAGTGTTGGGCACGTTACTTTAAAAAAGTAATTAGTTATAGTTACTAGTTACTTCTCACAAATAGTAACTGAGTTAGTAACTGAGTTACATCATTATAAAAGTAACTAATTACCAGGGAAAGTAACTATTGCGTTACTTTAAAAAAAAAAAATGTTCAAATGTCAAATAACTTGGATGCCCCCAATATTAAATATGTTAAATGAATTAAATGGACACTAAATAGAATAAATTATTATTATAAAACATTGTACATTAATCGACACTATTTATCTATTGACACTTAGCATCAGTTAGTCAAGCATTATAATATGACATTATGATAATTTAGCATTATATGATGATAGAACTTTAGTAATTAGAATAACCAAGTATGAATTCATATTTGTCATGTTGACTGAACTTAGGACTGGTGGTGGTGCTTAAGATATTGTTTGTCATTTAGTGTTTCTATAAAAAAAGGGGGAAAAAAATGATAAGATAACAAAACTACTACGAATTATACCACTAATAACAATATAAAACACACTAAGGATAAAGGAGCTGCTGGGTTCATGAATATTAATCACGTTGTATGGGTTCGCTCGAAATGATTTGCTGAAATCAAAACAGGGATGATAATAGGTGAGCGCCGGCCAATGAGATTGTCGTTTGCGCATTAGTTCCGCCCACTAACAGAGATCCCGGCAGTTCTTAAAAGCTGAAGAATTCCAAAGGAACTCCGTTATTTTGACAGGAAAACACAACAAAGAATATCGTTTACATGTAGCGCGTCAATTCTGCATGTTATGAAAGACTCTCTCGCTCTGTATCTGTGTGTGTGTGTGTGTGTGTGTGTGTGTGAGAGAGACAAAGCTACGGCAAGCCGTGCGCTTCACACTAGAGTTTACGGTACGTCAAATACAGCTACACTGCTCATCCATTCAGATGAACTGAAAAATAAAATGATAACAATATTATAATAAATTATAGTAACGCTGCATTTTATTGTCAGTAACGGTAACGGCGTTGTAACGGGAAACAGTAATTAGTTTGATTACTCGTTACTGAAAACAATAATGCCGTTAGTAACGCCGTTTATTTATAACGCCGTTATTCCCATCACTGCTCATGGGTATTATCAATCCACCTATATTTCAGCTACATAACTGTGACACAGTCATTTTATCACTTTAGTCATTTAGCAAAGGGTTTTGATTGACAATGTTCTGAAAGAATTTTCTAACATTTCATTAAATATATTAAATAATTGTATTATTATTATTACTATTATTATTATTATTTGTTGTTGTTGTTAATATTAGCAAATTTAATTAAAATTATTAAAACATAGTAGTAGTAGTAGTAGTAGTAGTAGTAGAAGTAGTACACAATTTAATTAATATTATCAAATTTTATTCATTAAAATGATGATGATGATGGTAATAATAATCTCATACAAATACAAAAACATCAACAATTATAGCAATAATAATAATAATATAAAATTTAATTAACTGAAATTATTAAAATAAATAAATAAATAATAATAATAATAATACTTTTTATAAACAATCACAGTGAAAGATAAAATGTTTTTAACATTTATTACATAATATAATTGGTCCCACTTTATATTAAGTGGTATTAACTACTATGTACTTACATCAAAAAATAAGTGCATGGACTTATTGTGTTCATATTGTATTGCAAAACACTTTTGCTGCTATTGCAGTGGGATGTGTTAAGGTTAAGGACAGGTTTGGTGGTATGGGTAGGTTTAAGGGTGGGTTAAGTTGTAAGGGAGGGGTCAACAACAGTGTAATTATAAATGTAATTAGAGAAATTAATTACAGATGTAATACATGCAGGTATTGTTAAAATAGAAGTACAATGTAAAAAACATGTATGTACACAATAAGTGCGATGTATTAAATTATTATTTTAAATGTAATGACATAGTAGTTAAGACCACTTAATATAAAGTGGAGCAATATTTTAATTGACTATTTTCAATTGCTATCAGTTGAGTACAATCATAAGCATCATGCTATTTTTTAACTCCTTATTAGGATTTATCAACATTACAACCAAAGGTATGAACAAATGATTGAATGTACACAACTGTTGTGAATCTGGTGGTGGTAATGATGATGATGATGACGACTTTCAACTACAATTGTGTGATAATTTACCTGTAAAGAGAGCGTCCTCCAATGGTGGCAAGGTTCGAGAAAACGCCAAGATCCGTCATGTTTTCCGGCCAAGACTGAATGTTCAAGAAACCTAAGAAAACACAGAACAAATAAAAAAATACCCATGCTTTTAAATACCTTGAGAATAAAACAGATAAACAAGTTTGTTACTGACAGCAGACATCGGCTCAGGATATTGCCACAGGTCCAGTGAGTGCAATATTATTTACAGCCTGTCTGACAGCATAAAATGACCCCATTACATTGAAATGAAAGTATATTAAGGGAAATGATTGCACTAATTAAAATAATGAGTTCCATTATCACTGAGCATCATTTCTTCAGATGCACATTGTTTTAATTACCAGTTTGTTGTCTTGTATTGTGTGAAATGTGTCTAAACTGAGGGTACACCAATGGAGCAAGAGAACAGTTTCCGAATTTCATTTTGAAAACGCTGCTTTGCTGCTTCACTCCATTAGCTATTTGGTACAATCATAAGAACAAGTTAAAAGTGACAAAAGGCTTTTAGCATGAGTCATAGTTCATTCCTTTGAGGCTTTATAAACAAATAAATATTGCGTACCTCATAAAGGTAAGGATTTGTGACATAGAATATTTCCCAACTCAAAGGATAAAAGTTAATGTATGAAGAAATAAAGAAAGTTAATGGTTTTACGCAAGGCTACACAGGTTAATGGGTTGTCATGTGATGGATGGTGACTGTTGCTCACCTGTGATCTCTTTGACGGTGCGGAATACATTTAACCGATCAGGGTCCAGAGCTTTTATGCCATGAAACATGTCCCTGTTATAAATAAAACACAAAATAAGCCAGAAAAAGGGTTACATAAGTTAGACCATGTATGGAATATGTATGTTAGACAAAGCCTTAAGGATACAGTATATAGGCCACAAACAGATAAATAGACTGGACTCACCCTTTAATGCCTGTGATGAGGAAGATGAGGTTGCCGTTGATTTTGGTGCAATTGACAAATTTCTCAATGTTGCTGGAATCTACAGTTTGAGCCGTCTGAAGACTGCCGGTACCTATACCATCACACACTGAACACCAAAAAGATTGATCAAAAAACTATTTATCAACATTTACCATTTATACAACAAATCTGAAGTCAAAAACTTGGTTTAATAATTCTGAAAGGTTATTCTCAGGTGTTGTTAATGCTGACTAAACCTAAAAACAAATTTTCATTAATTAAAATAAAACCAGATAATATTAATTTGTATTAATAATATTAATATTATTTATATATATATTTTTTTTGTACTGTGTAGTGATGTTAAATGTATCTGAATAATAAAAAAAATATAAAAAATAAGTAAATAAAAATAAAACCAGAATAAAATCAAAGATAAATATTATAAACAAATTTTTTAAAAAAAGTTACCTTGGAAATTAACTAAAGTAAGCTGAAGTAAACTAAAATGGAAACAAATTAAAACAAAATAGACATTAAAAAACAACAAGACGGGTGAATTGCTGGCTTGGAAGGGGTCTTATTCAAATAGCTAGCTATCTACGTACGTAACAGCGGTTTCAGACTCAAACAACCCATAACAAACTTGCTGCGTGTTTTCTTTTCAGCTTTTCTAAGCTGGCAGACACGTCAGAAACTAAATGCAACAACAATAAAAAAAATTAAAAAAAGCTAAATAAAGTGATAATTTCTTCAAATGTCCCCTTTAACATATTCTCAAAGACATGTTGACATACATTGTAAAATGAGCTGAAACACTGGCTTGATCATATTTCACTGAAGAAAAAGAGTTATTCAAACATCAAGCGAGTCAATTTCCCCCTCATTGTGAGCCTAATTATGATCAAATGCGAGTCATATTGAGATTGACTAATATGACCCAGTTTGGTGCCTGGGCCCATTATCACTTCTGCTTATTTTGTGGTCATCCCTCATTAATCTCTATTAAAAAACAACAAACTTTTGTTGCAATCATGACAGAGGAGACCAATAACGTATTTATTCTCAAATTCACAGTTTTACATGTCCTGCAGGTATACAATTCCTCTGCTTTTTACACCATCTGAAACTAGCAAGGTTAGTGCTGGTTTGGCTGGTTTATGGATAGACTAGAATGGTATTTCTGGTTGATCGAGGTAGTCTTTTGTTGGTTAACATGGCTAAGAAGTCTATTTGAGACACCAGAACATCAGCATCCCATGTAAATGACCAGCATCCAAAACCCCAAAACGCTGCTCTTTTCATTTAGAGAACGTCTAAGAAGGGCAGATGGAACTAATGAAAGGAAAATTAATGGGAGAAAGCATAAGGCTTAATTTGGTGGATGTAGGAATAAAAGTCGTGCCTTTTAGTTAAATAGTCAATTGCTTTTTTGATCATCTTTGTTTACTCTCAAATGTGAATATGCATTAGCTGGATCAGCCTGAAAAAATACACATTACATATACTTTTATACAGTATATATCCTTTAAAAAAAAAAGAAAAAAGAAGTTAAGTTGATCAGAAGTAACAGTAAAGACAATTATAATGTTACAAAAGTTTTCTATTTAAAATAACTGCTGAACTTTCTATTCATCAAAGAATCCTGAAAAAAAAATACTGTATCACGGTTTTCACAAAAATATGAAGCAGCACATCTGTGATGTTTGTTGATCATCAAATCAGCATATTAGAATGATTTCTAAAGGATCATGTTACACTGAAAACTGGAGTAATGATGCTGAAAATTCAGCTTTGCATCATAGGAAGACATTACATTTTTAAATATATAAAAACAGAAAACAGTATTTTTAAATTGTAATAATAGTTGACAATATTACACTTTCACTGCATTATTTGATCAAATAAATGCAGCCATGGTTGAGTATAACATACCTCTTTCAACAACATTAAAAATCCTGAATGATAGTGCACATTATGTAGTATTATTTTCACTAAAGAAGGAAAATGTACCATTATCTACATGGCTGACAAGTGAACTTAAAGAGACTTTCTGGAATTATGTATCATCATCACACTAAAGTCAATATGAGAACTAAACCTTTGCGAATATCACTGACCTTTCGGACAGATGTCAGTGCATGGGATGCACATCTTGATGTGATTTTCCTCCACCTCCATCTTGTTGCTCGGACAGGCTCTGACACAAGAGCTGTGATCCACCACAAAGTTATCTGAGATCCAGACAGCAGAATATTTTAATATTAATGAGACAGCTGTGCAATGATAGTCTGAGGTGAAGAAAGAACATTTCTCAAATTGGAATTTGAGGCTAACAATCTTTATTTTATTTTATTTTTATCTATTTTTTACAAATAAAGTGTATTGACCATGAGAAAGTGATTGTTTGTTAAATTAGTAATCTTGTTCTCCAAGAAACATTACGTACGTGGGCATTTCTTGACACAGAAAGCTCCATAAGTGTATTTGGCGTTGGGGTTGTGCTCGAGCTGGAATGTGGTTGGATTGTAGACAAATGGCTGAGGACATTGTGTCACACAGGCCCCGCTGTCATTAAAGTTGGTACAAGCCTGAGAACAAAAAACAGTCATGTAAGTATGTGGTCGATAAAGAAAACATGACTATAATGAAGAGACGCCTCTGCAGAGCTTTCAGTGTTTTCAACACACATTACAGTACAACATCACCATGAAACTACTTTAAAAACGAAGTGAGCAGGCATTTGTCAATACCTCTAATACATTTTAAAATCATGCAGAATGAGGTATAAATACAGGAAGATGTTGACATACGAAGCAGTCTGTGTCTTTGGGTCCGAAACAGCCTCCTGCACATTCACGGTGACAGCAGTTACTGACGTACGGACCAAAACAGCGTCCATCACACTGCTCTGCACACACCGTCTTTGTCACTGTATGATTATGAATATAGATTCGAGAGAAAGAGAGAAAAAAATATAGTTTATTCACAGAAAAAAAAAAGTTTTGCTATGGTGGGCGAATACTTTATTTGTCTACTTAAATACTTTATTTGTTAATTCCTGATTCAACATACAAAATAATGATTAATTTTAATTCAAAATTCACACATACACACACACACACACAAATGAAAATTAAACATATTTGACAAATGCATTCCTTAAAATAATTGAAAAATATATTTGAATAAATAAATAAATAATCTTTCTAGATGTTGGAACTGACACAATTTGGCAAGACGGACATGATTTTGGCCGATGCTGATAATCTCAAAATAGCCAAATATCTGCAATTAAGAGTTTCTAGAATATAATGCCATACTTGAGTTAGATGTTTGGTTGTAATAAGGCTATTCAGCCTGCATACAAATGCACTCTTTTCGACAGCTAAATTAGTTAAGTGAAGCAGTGTGCAAAACCAAAACAGACAGTGTCAAATAACAAGTTTGTCACTCTGTCTCACCAGACAGTACACTCCATGACTTGAAATATTTCATGCCGTATCCAGCGGTCTCAAATGTCTCATGGAGTTAAAGTGCATCGCTCTGACAGCCAGAGCTCAAGAAGAGATTATGATCACTGTCTCTCTCTGTCCTCCTTTCTTTCACTCTTTTATTTAGCTCTAATTACCACCCACACTATGGGCTGTATCACCAGCAGGTTACAGACAGTAGAGATACTCTGATAACCCTCCTACCAGTTAATTATCACAGCAACCGGCCCAGAGGCTCAAACTGACAATACCAGACAGCAGGCTTTTGCCTTTTATTAGAAATGGTGTCAGAAATGAAAATCCCTAACTTCAGAACCACATTGAGAAACAAAGAAAAAGAAAGAAAAAAATAATAAATGTTTGTTTACTTCTGATGAAACTCTGATTACATATGCGACAGAAAGCACATTTGCTGCAGACAATCAAATTTGAAAATCTGTCTGGAACAATTATCAAATAAGCATACTGCACAAGTAGCATTCAAAAGTGCTTCTTAATGTTCAAAATATTATTTTAATGATACTTTGATTAAGAAAAAAAATTAAGTGTGATCTCAGTTGTTTGTTCTAGATAGTTCAACCAAAAAACAAACAAAAAAGACTTATAATAATAATAATAATAATAATAAAGTGGTGGGATGAATTCAAACTCACAGCTTTGGCACTGGTCTTCCTGGTGACCCCAGCAACGTCCATTACAAGATCTGTGACACCGTCTGCCTGTGGAAAGAAGCCAGAATAATCAACCATGACATTTTGTGCTCAATATAATAACAACAGAACTGAAATTATCCATTCAAATGTATCAACAAATATCACAAGAAATAGTTCAGACACTAGATGTGAATTTGTATGTGTCTGTAACATTTATACCACATCTGTTCGTGTTCTACTGGTAGTAAAATGTATTCACTCAGCCTTAGAATTGTACTACTGACAGGCAGTTTCTTTCTTTTCTTGTTCTGCACAGAGTAGTTCCCTATAGTAGATGTAATGGTTTTTGAATTGAGTTTGAAGAACCTGGCTTAGCATTCACAGGATAAATTAATGGAACATTAACCGTTACAGTTCCACAAGTAAAAAAGAGAAACAATAGAAAGCCCACCTGCTCCATCTTCAGGCTCTTTATATTTTTTATATTTTAATAATTTTAATAACTTCACAAGTTTTTATCATTATGCTAAAAAAGCCATGAAATTTATCAAATCTGTTCTGATGTGAAGAACAGTATTTCACATAATTAAAATAAATAAATAAATAAATACAAAGAGGATCATTAAAATTGGTCAAATCTGCTCAATGAAGTACTCACATGAGTTGCCACTGTTGTTGGAAGGAACCACCAGAAGTTCAGAACGTGGGTTCTTGATGATGTCATTCCAGTGGATGGTGTCAGCGTGACACAAGAACTTGTTCTGATCCACATACACTCCTCCATTCAGGATTTCTGGTTCAAAACATCAAAACACTAGCTTGTTAAAATAAGAATATTAGCTGAAGGATCAACACTCAAATACAGTGGCTCCAAAATGTATTTGGACATATAAGTATAATGTACAGTATTGTGCTATTTTCCCCTGAGAATAAATGCCACTTGTTTTGATTTTATCTATAAACGATAGTGTTTATAAATATATAAAATGTCACTTAAGTGTCCAGTCTGACAGTAGCAGTAAAACTAGATGAGAAATTATTAGGTACAAATATAAAACGTTCTTTATATTTGTAAGCTAAAACTAAAACTATTTAAACATAATTTGATATATGAGTGTTTACTGTGTATATTTATTATGTACATATAAATACACACACACATGCATGTATATATTTAAGAAAAAAATATGTTATGTTTATATATTAAATATATTTCTATATAATATACATTACATGAATACAAATACATGTACACGTAAATACATGGAAGTATTTTCAAAACATACTGTATTTGTGTGTATTTATATATACAAAATAAATATACACAGTACACACACATACATTATGTAAACAAAACTTTTATTTTGGATGTGATTAGTCGCAATTAATAATTTGACAGCACTAAATATGAAAAACTTGAACTGAAAAAAGTACAATGCTGTCTGAATTACCATTTTGTTAACGGAACAAAAAAGGTTATCTTAAATATGTAGCTTTGTTATTATCAAACTACTAAAGTACTTAAGTACTAGTTTAATATTACTAAACTAGAAGTACTTAAGTAATATAATTAATAAAACTGAATCAAAAAATAAAAAGCTAAATATATTTACAAAAAATATCAAAAGCACATTACGAAATTATTAAAACTTACATTAAAATTAAAATGAAAACTAATAATACAAAAATAAATGCTAACTCAAAATATTAACAAATACTATAATATTATATACAGTAAATAATTATAAAATAACACTGACATTAACACAATAACATTTTTTTATCATACTGACATTTAAAATCTAAAACTTAAGCTATATATAAAATTAAAACTAAGAAAAAAATAAAAGCCAACTCAAAATATTAAGAAATACTGTAACAGTATAAAATTATACTAAAATAACACTGGCATAAACACAACCATATTGTGTATGTGTACTCCATTCATAAGCTGGAAAAGCGATTACAATGGAAGCCATCCATACTGATACTGTCTGTGTGTATCAGCTTTTCTCCATAAGCAGCATACATTTCTAATCTCAAAAGTTTCTGGTATCTTGAAAAGTGTCTCTCAGGGTTCCATGAAGCATTTAGATGGGTGGAAAGTGTCACGCTGCTTGTGGTGAGCATGTGCGAGTTTGACGAGCAGAGATAAGTGGCCAGACAGTTCAATTTATCCGTTTTATTCGCAGTGTGTAATTACAATGATTAAGAATAAAAATCTGTTTTTGGCATCTCATTTTGACATCCTCTATTTGTGAATGACCACAAACGCTTTCAGTCTTTATCAAGATCAGGCTGTGGTCCATATCTGTCTCTCTGGTGCCAGGCTCCCTTCTGAGAGTGTGAAAAGGTGTATCAGACACCTTGCATGGTTGGCTGATCGTATTGTACTGTGCTTTCCAAACACAATGAATGAGTCTGGAAGGAAATCCGACCTGGTGCTCATCCAAACCAACACACACTAGCAATTGTCTACACTATTCACAGTCTCTTTTGGCGTGGGCTTTTTTTTTAATTGTACATTTTTGGGTTTTTGCTCATTTTATGGTCTGTCAGGTGAAAAAAATAAATCACAATACTCAAAACTACTTACAGTATTAATAAAGATTATTATATAATTTAGATCATTTAGATTCAGTTACCTTCACATTCAGCACAGAGACCTTGTGTGTTAAACTTGAAGAAATACACTATTAGCAGTCATATTGGCTTCCTTTAATCCAGACAAACATATTTTAGTACAAACTGAAGCAGTATCTTGTGTATTAATAGACAGCTGAATTCTGGGAAATCCCAAACAAATGCTCAACTAAGAAAGATCTCTGTTAAAGTACAGAGACAAATCTCCTGTTTGACAATGAGAGTTCCTGTAAATTAAAAGGACATTGAGTGTTGAGGGAAATAATTTTATTTAATTTTTTTCTTGGTCTTTTTGACATAACATCATTGACATTTTGGAACAATTTGAGGGTGAGTAAATGATGACAGAATTTTCATTTCAAGGTGAATTAACCATTTAATAGTAAAAAAAAAAAAAAAAAAACTTTTAAAAATTAAAAGTAAAAAAAAAAAACATGCCTTTAAACTGTCGCACACAACTATCCCTGCACAAAAATGAATTGTACCTCTGATCTGAAAGAGTTTTGCTATTATCTTTCTAAGCAAATGGACATGTTTTTGTGTTTTTTTTCCCTTCTGGATGAAAAAAATATGTATACTTTTGATTTACTGACCCCACTGTTTGTTTATAATGTATGCACAGAGTGTGAAAACCTAAGCATTGTTTGATATATTATACAGGAATATAAACAATAAATCAGTTTACCTTCAATTTAACAGAAAATATCCTTCTTTGGCTCAAAGAGCGAAAATGTGTCACTACATAAACTCTAAAAGAAACGCCAGTGTTTTCCATTAGTTTCGTTGACAGCAGTGGAGAGATTGTTTTGCATGACAAATGTGAGTGTATCTGAGAGTGCATACTGTGTGGAGGAGGGCCTCCTCGTGGATACCGTAATTGTGTTGAAGCCTCCTGATTAAATTTCAGCCATCTTAAATGTTATTGCTTCACAGTGAATCAGTGTGACAAATGTGATGCATTGTCCTGATAACTGAAATAATATGCAAGGCAAAAATAAATAAATAACAGCTGTTAAAACTTTCTAAAAGATTGCTTTGCTTTGTTTTTGCTGTCTTTTCGACTGGCAGCTCAGTATCTCCCAGAGTTTTTGCTGGCATGAAAACTTGGAGCAAATGGTCAAATAAATCATAGGTCATAAATCAAAAGATACAACAAAATGTGGAGCTCATTATGGAAAATGCATCTACTGTAAATCCAAGTTTTGAAAATGGTGGTAATTCAATAAGATGAGCAGCATGTTGGAATAGCACACACGTTAAAAGTTTCAATTTACACTTTTTTTTGGGGACAAAAGAGATGATAAATAGCATATACATATATTGTTTATCCTTTGCAAATAAGTACGCATGGAGTACAATGATCCAATAATGGTATCAGATGACAATAATATAGTATTATGAAATACATTACAGTTCAAAAGTTTGGGTTGGTATTTTGAAATATTTTTGAAAAAAAAGTAGCGTATTCTCACCAAACCCACATTTCTTTGATCCAAAAATTAAGTAAAAACAGTAATATTGTGAAATATCACTACAATTTGTTGCAATTTAAGTTAACTCTTTTAACATATTTAAAATGTAATTTATTCCTGTGATGTAAACCTGAATTTTCAGCATCATTATTCCAGTCTTCCTTGTCACATCATTTAGAAATCATTCTAATATTCCAAATTTGGGCCTCAGAAGAACTTCCACGAGGCCTCAAGATGACTACAAATAATTAAGTTACTAATAATATAATTATTATTAATATTTAAAAAAACTTTAACTCTAAATTAAAACTCTAAAAAAAAAAAATCTAAACATAAACAAAGTATTCCACATAATGCAATACAAATAAATAATTTAATATTAAATAATTCAATAATTTATAAAAAATACTAATAAAAATCTTATTTCTTATTTTATTTTATATATTGTGTTTTACCCATCAATAACAGTTCTTAAAACTTCTGAAATCACACAATGAATTGTGGTTAATTAATTCAATAAAGCTATACCTCCAGTTTTTATTTTAAAAAGAGATTGAAAACAATCAACTTTGTCATAATTACAAAAGACTCACCAGAAATAGCCTATATTGGAGAGCCTTTGCGTATTGTTTTGTACAACTGGGGGCCTGTGAGACAAAAACATTAAGAAGCACTACTTTAGAGTGCTTGACTGACTTGCCAATATCATCAAGTCACTTTGCAACTCCTTATTACATTTCCCTAACATCCATAGAGCCTGAAATGGTTGCTGAAGAAAACACAGCCCTATTAAAATGAGAGATGTGCCGAGTTACACTATTTATATAAAATAAATGCTAATGAAATTTGCAGTTCCATCTTGCTGTCGCTTAGTGCCACTTCCACTAATATCCTCTTCAGACTAGCATCATGATCCACGGCCCTCCGTCGCCTCCGCCCTCCACCCGTCCACATTCACGATGCGTCTCATTATTCAGCCACACAGGGAGGAGAGTTTGGCTGGTGGAGATAGCAGAGCGTCCCAGAAATCACAGCCAGCAGCAGGGTCTCAGGAGGCCAGGTTGGGAGGGTTGGTGGAGCCATGATACGGCTGAAACCTCATAGACCATTCTGCAAGACCGAGCTCGCAGGTGCACCTTACATTTCTCTCCTATTCTTTTCATGTTTGGTGAAAGGTGGATTTGATCTCACGAAGCAGGTACCTTTGAAACTGGGTCCCCTCACAAAGAGAAGACAAAGATCAACTGGGATATTGACACTGCAGCTCTCCAGTGAATTGCATTGTGCTGATAATGAACGCGGGACATGGGGTGGCTTGCTTTATCCATTACGCTTACATACAGTTTGATACAATGAATGCCATCTCGATTACAGAGCCTCTGAAGAGTTCAAAGCAAACTGACTTACACTTACAATGCAGGCATTTAGTCTCACAGTATCCAATAAGACATTTCTCAATGTCAAACCACTAACACACAAACCCCTTTGGTAAAACAAACTGGCAACCTCATGGAATACGCAATTAGTTGTTGTCACAGTAGATTATGGTACATTAGGAAGCACTGCAGTATGCAGATATTTTCCTCTGTGAATTACTACACAACCACACTAGGTTGCAGCATTATTGCATATAATCTTAGTTTATAGAAAGTTTTAAAGGGGAAATATACATATACACACACACATATATATATATATATATATATATATATATATACATACAGTGCTGCTTGAAAGTTTGCGAATCTCTTGCAGAATCTGTGAAAATGTGAGTAATTTTAACAAAATAAGAGAGATCGTACAAAATTAATGTTATTTTTTATTTAGTACTGTCCTGAGTAAGATATTTTACATAAAAGATGCTTACATTTAGTCCACAAGAAATTATTAAAATAACCCCATTCAAAAGTTTGTGAACCCTTGGTTCTTAATACTGTGTGTGGTTACCTGGATGATCCATGACTGTTTTTTTGTTTTGTGATGGTTGTTCATGAGTCCCTTGTTTGTTCTGAACAGTTAAAATGAGCACTGTTCTTCAGAAAAATCCTCCATGTCCTGCGGAATCTTCAGATCTCCAGCATCTTTTGCATATTTGAAATTTGAGATCCATCTTTTCACACTGAGGACAATTGAGGGACTCAAAGACAACTATTATAAAAGGTTCAAACATTCACTGATGCTCCAGAAGGAAACATGATGCATTAAGAGCTGGGGGAGGGGGGGACTTTTGAACAGGATGAAGATGTCCACATTTTTCTTATTTTGTAGAAATATTTTTTTTTTATATTGCCCTTCGGAAGCAACAGAAGATACTTGCATGTTTCCCGGAAGACAAATTAAGTGCAATTTACCGTGATCTTCAAATACAAAACGATGCCCCCCCCCCCCCCCTCAACTTGATTGGCTCAGAGTATGACTCTCTCAAAATCCTCTCCACCTGTAGCTGGTTCAAATATGATGTGGTGAGAATCTGCACTGGCGCCGTTGTCCTGTGGCTGAAGAACCGTCGCATCATCAAACAAGTGGATGCTGCACACTGGAATCTGCAGGTGGTTGAGGAGAGATCACAAAAAAAAACAAAAAAACACACACATTATTAAGAACCAAAGGTTCCCAAACGTTTGAATGGGGTTATTTTAATAATTTCAGCTATTTAAAAAAAAAAATTGTCCTTGGACTATTCATTCATTCATTCATTCATTCATTTATGTAAAATATCTTACTCAGGACAGTACTAAATAAAAAATAACATGCATTTTGTATGATCTCTCTTATTTTGTTAAAATTACTCACATTTTCACAGATTCTGCAAGGGGTTCACAAACTTTCAAGCAGCATTGTATATATATATATATATATATATATATATATATTCAGCAAGGACACATTACATTGAAGAAAAGTGATGGTAAATATATTCATGTTAGATATGAGACTTATATGCACCACACCATTCAGCAAGGATTCATTCAAATTATAATTTCATCATATCAATTATACAATTACAGAAAACTACTTTCTACAAAAAAATTAAGCATCACAATTGTTTTAAACATTTGTAGTAAGAAGAAATGTTTCTTGATCACCAAATCAGCATATCAGAATTATTTCTGAAAATTCTGCTTTATCATCACAGGAATTAATTGCATTTTAAAATGTATTAAAATGGAAAACATTGTAATAAAATTAATAAATCATATTAAATAATATTAATAATATTAATATTTCAAAATGTTACTGCTTTTATTTTTAGTCTACACTTCAGCCTTGGTGAGCATAAGAGGCTTCTTTCAAAAACATTATAAGATCTTTCTGACCCCAAACTTCTGTTTTGGACAGTAGTGTAAAGTGTCAAACAAATTTAAACTGAAATGTATGTATGTCAGTGTATGTACAGATTATATACAGACTGATCCTGGCCGTCAATTTGACTTCTTACCGGTGTCTTAAATAAGTATCTTGGAAATATCTGAATCCAGTAAATCCAGCAACTCATTGTCAACCTGGTATTTCACAAATACAACTCCTAGTTTCCAGAAAGACTGGCGCATCCCTACTCCCTGAAGCCTATCAGATTGGAAATGCCAATCTTCGACTAGCTCTTGCTATGTTTGTGTGCAGTACGCATTAGAAAGTCTGTTAACGGGCAGTGGGTGGCCACATAAGACTTACTCATTCTATTAATTATAAGAAAGTAGAGGGGATTATTAACAACAGAACAAAGGTGACCTTAACAAATCTTAAGCATCCAAAATAACGGCAGTCTATTGCAATTACCTCTTCTCTCGACAAACACAAATTGCTGATGCCAAAACTGCCTAATATTAACAGACATCAGACTATTTCATGAACTTTCTTGCAATTACGTTTGACATTAAATGCTCTGACTGCACTCCACAGGGACAATGAGTTAAATAGTTAATGGTGGAGCTTTGCATTGGGCATAAAAAGAACAAGGAAGGCCGCTGAGAGAAGGAACACCCAGAACGCAATTTGCCACCAGAATTGAGTCAGGAGATCTCTTTATATCCCCACCGCAGGAAGTCCTCGGAGAGCCGTTTTAATCACATTCAGCTGCAATGAACGGCCTTTGTTTTTTGAGAGATTCTGAGGCAAACCAATTATTACCCACAAAGAGCTCTTCCTGTCCCCACTTTGTTCTTGACTGATGGTTGGAAAAACAGAATTTGCTGACATAATTTCATATTCAAGAAGTAATGCTATTACAATAGCTTTGGAAATAAAATCAAAGTACTTATAACTATCATTCTTTAGGGTGAGGGGTGACAGCTTTAGAAAGCTAATCTACTGTATGTTCGCGTCTTATTTTGGCTAGGCACAGTATAGCTATGCTAAGACAGCAGCTAAAGACCAAAATAGTGGCTGTTCATGGTATGTTTGATTAAAAAGGGAACAAAAATGTTAATGCCACAATCATGCATTTTCCTTTCTCCTTCTGTTTTGATTCATTTACCTACCCAGATCAATCCCTGTTATAATTCTACCCAACTAGTTAGACAGTTCACTCAAAAA
The DNA here is from genome assembly GCA_027422415.1 of Schizothorax lantsangensis. Lineage (NCBI taxonomy): Eukaryota > Metazoa > Chordata > Actinopteri > Cypriniformes > Cyprinidae > Schizothorax > Schizothorax lantsangensis. Next base: position 7,640,042 of record CM049841.1, on the reverse strand, counting down.
TAAACTGCAACCTTTGCATGTACAGTATCTAGATTTCAGATTACTTTCTAAATCTTACAATAAATAAATAATCAAAATGCCACAACTAGATCTTCTGGTGAAACAACAGATTTTTTCCTGGTGATGTATGCAGGCTTCTTCAGTCATTTAGTCCTCATCTCTTCAAGTTCACATTTATCTGCCTCCATTTTTGAGTGCAACACCCACATCTCAAAATCTGATCAATGACCAATGCGTGGAACCAAGTGTCCACCCTATTTTTATTTATTTGTATATGACACATTACACTTGGATGTACATCAAAATACATAAGAAAAGACCTGTCACTACTTATGTTTCATTGCAACTTTAACCAAGCTATTTCCATAATAAGGTTCCTCTTTTGGAAGTCAGAATGAAATGACGCTCAGAACACACTTTGCACAGCATAAAGTTACAGTTAACTGCACTTCATAAGTGACCTTGAAAACAAATGAACAACTCAAAAAAATCTGAGCAGCAGCTCTTCAGTGAAAAACATGTTCACAAAAGCATTGAAACTCATCTGCAAGATTGTTGTCTAGAGAGTCTGCAAAGAAGCTGAACAATACAGGGGCCCAGCTGGATCAAAAATGTCCACACAATGAAGGCCCAGCCTTGAGTTCATGGACAGAAGCTCAGAAGCAAGAAAGAGTTTACTAACTGAGCAGCCAAGGCTGTGTGGAGGAGAGTAGAGGACTGGACATGCTAGCCCAAGAGGCTCTGTGGGGGTGGGCGGCAAGCATGCTTCACATCAAGGCTATTGCATTAATACACCGCCGGGGATGTGCACAAGCATACATATGAGGGCACAAAGTGTTAGGTTGCATGGAGATTTGTCTAACATAATGAATAAATTAGACAAGGTGGAATTGTGGAGTCAGCAAACATGGCTTAGACTCAAGGGAAAAGCTTTAGGGAATAACTCAACAGGATTCAACATACTGTAAAAAAAAAAAAAAAAAAAAAAAAAAAGCTATAAAGTGGAACATTTGCATTTACATTTTCAGTATCTATATTCCAGACTGGTTTCCAAATCATACTGTATTTCATCAGAATGACAAATCAGAGTCAGTATAAATAATTGTGATAATTGTTAAACACAACCAAAATCAACTCCCAAACCTTTAGAAAACAACCAAGTTTCGATTTCAATTTAACAATTTTAGTAAAGTAAATACAGCTGTTTTCATTGGAGGAGAATTTAAGATTTTGTCTCTTAACGGAAAAAATGACTTCATAAAGGAACAGTTCAGTGAAAATCCATTTGGGGGGATTTTCATAAGAAAGTGCAGGTTTCATTATAGATTTTTTTTCTCAGTAAATGACACCTTGAAATGATACTGCTGGGGTTTTCCAATGATTATTTTCATAACCTTACCAAGATCAAAATAAAATGGTAAAGAATCATGTTTATTTACATGCACAACAAGTATTTTATTAAATACTTTATTAAAACAAACTTTTTGTTATGACTGGGACATTTTTAGTTACAGTAAGAAGATAATGCATAGTTTTTGCATTAAAAGGACTGTTGCATGTTTTCATATGGAAATGTTTCATGAAAAAAAGAAAAAAAAACGTCTAGTTGAAAAGCATGCATTGTACATACTGGAACAGTGTTGTAATCTCCACTGCATTGACAGTACTTTATTGTAATAGTGGCCTCTAATGCAGCTAAATAAGACAAGCAAGCAAATAAATCGTTAACACTTTATAATAACGTTCAGTTATAAGTCATTTATAAGTGATTAGATAATGATGAACTAATAATTTACAAAACATTCATAAGCGATTAATAAGTGATATGCTAACAATTTGTGTATGTTTTGTTAATTCATTTACAAGTCATTTACAAGTAATTAGCTAATGATGAACTAATCATTTACAAAACATGACTGCGTTCATAGATGATTAATAAGTGATATGTTAATATGTTTATCTATGTTTTGTAGATTAAGTTATAAATCATTTACAAGTGATTAGATGATGATGAACTAATCATTTACAAAACATGACTATACATTCACAAATGATTAAGTAATATGCTATCGATTTACAAATCTGTCATAAGTTATCTTTAGAAAATAGCATCATGAAATAATCAAACAGATCCTTAATGGTTAATAGTTACTAGTTAATATATTAACCACTTGATCATTGAAATGTCAACATTGTACTATTATCTCAATAAACATTATAAATCATTTACAAATCTGCATCCCCTAATCTAGTGTAAACTACTCATCACTTGTAAATGTGTTACACATCATTTGTAGATCTTTCTTACCTATTACAAATGATCTGTAGGTGTATGCAAGGCATTTACAACACTTTCTGCATCCCCTAATCTAAAGTGTAAACTACTCATCACTTGTAAATGTGTTTGTTACACCCCGTCTAGGGGTAAAGGACGCAACATGGAATGAGAGAGTGGAAGCAGGGAATCTTTTGAGGGTTTTAATGAAACCAAACAAAAATACAGTAGTCAAATAAATAAGTGGGGAACTTTTCTTCGGGAGTTGACCTGGCCAAAATAACAAACAAAACTTTCTTACTTTAAGACCTCTTTCCTAAACCCTAACCAAAAGAAAGTAAAATAAAAGTACAATATATTAACCTAACTTCCTAGCCAAAAACAGAGATCAAAAGGTTTACAATAAACAATAATGGCGTCAAGCTCCTTACTTTCCCAAACCCTCAAGATTTACAATGATATGCAAACTATTTACAAGCTCAAGCAAACAGTGTTAAAAGGGGAATCCAAATCAGTGTCATTAACAGTCAATAGGGTCAAAATACCAAACAGTTTCCTACTTACAATCTGTAATTCTTTTCAGAGAACAAACAATGATCACTCTTAACAGTCAAAATTCATCTAAGCACGCACACACAACCACCAAAACCAACAATTCTCTCCTCACAACAACACAATGTGCCCCCCCTCAAAGGAAGTGGCATCAGGGCTTATAAGGTGTGCCTGGAATCGAATGCACCAATCAAGAAGGGCCAGTCATTAGCCTGCAGGAGCCAATCAGCACCGTACCTGGACACAAACACTTCCAAAACAAAAGAGAGAAGGAAAACGAGAGAATACAAAACACAGGGTTGTAACAGTGTTACACATCATTTGTAGATCTTTCTTACCTGTTACAAATTATTTTACAAACTTTATGGTTTCCAGTTGTGTGTGCGTAAATATATATACACGCACAAACAACCTTTAACCGGAAGGTTTGTAAAACATTTACAAGTGATGAGTAGTTTACACTTTAGATTAGGGGATGCAGAAAGTGTTGTAAATGCCTTGCATACACCTACAGATCATTTGTAATAGGTAAGAAAGATCTACAAATGATGTGTAACACATTTACAAGTGATGAGTAGTTTACACTAGATTAGGGGATGCAGATTTGTAAATGATTTATAATGTTTATTGAGATAATAGTACAATGTTGACATTTCAATGATCAAGTGGTTAATATATTAACTAGTAACTATTAACCATTAAGGATCTGTTTGATTATTTCATGATGCTATTTTCTAAAGATAACTTATGACAGATTTGTAAATCGATAGCATATTACTTAATCATTTGTGAATGTATAGTCATGTTTTGTAAATGATTAGTCCATCATCATCTAATCACTTGTAAATGATTTATAACTTAATCTACAAAACATAGATAAAAATATTAACATATCACTTATTAATCAACTATGAACGCATAGTCATGTTTTGTAAATGATTAGTTCATCATAAACTAATTACTTGTAAATTACTTGTAAATGAATTAACAAAACATACACAAATTATTAGCATATCACTTATTAATTGCTTATGAATGTTTTGTAAATGATTAGTTCATCATTAACTAAACACTTAAAAATGACTTACAACTGAACGTTATTATAGAGTGTTACCAATAAATCAGATATATATGGAAATGTTTTCAATCTTAGATGAACAAATAATTTGAGTAATGCTTTTTAATTTGTATGCATACTGCATAATGGTCTAATTGCTTTGCATGGTGCACACTGAGACTTCTTGGCTTGTTGCTGGAGTGTAATTGAAGATGAATACTGTCTATGAACAACAGACTTCTTTCATGAGTTTGTGTAATGTAAGCCTTAATTTTCAAGCAACTGAACAAGTACTTCAAGTATTGCACATGATCTTGGATTTTTTTTTATTCAATAACCTTTGGCCACATGCGGTGAAAGATGAAGACATATTTACATACAGGGATCTGCCTACTCAATTATTGAACTCTTTCCTGACAACACGCTGCATGAAATTCTATCATCTGAGATTTGAAAAGGTTGATGAAACCGCCCTTCGTGTAGCTGCTGGCTATAGAGGTCATCTATGAGGACATAGTCAAAAATAGAAGAACATTAGATCGAAGGACCACAGAAAATAAAGTTACAGACATTATTGTATCATAAGTTTCTTATGAAAGCTATTGATCATGATGCAGAGCCATGTAGAGGAACCATGAGAGGGGAGCACATGGCTGTAATCAAAGGAGCCATTCATCATCAATGTGCTGAATATCTCAAGGGGCTGAAGAACAACTTTCATCTCTTAAAACTCATATTGAAAATTGAAAAAAACATGGCTACCTTTGCCTCAAGATTCAGACTTTACCAGCAATTCTGCAGGAATAGATAAATTCAATCCTAAAAAAAAATTCAAAGACTTTATTGAGGAATTCAAAAGACGACTGTTACCTCAAATGTGCAGCCCTTGCTATTACTCAACCCAACCAACCTTTGCTGCATTTTCTTGCTTACAATAGGGGTTATGATATACAGCACTGTCTTTTATGAAGGGCTCTGCTGCGGTATCATAAATAGTGTGCAACTTTGCTACACTGGGCTGCCTGGAACATTGTGTTTGCAAGCTTTTAGGTGCAGAATAAAAGTTATTCTGATTCTAGTGCACATTTATACTGTGGTTGTAAACAGTCACCAAGTAATTTAAATGAATCCTCCACTTATTCATTAGGATCTATCGACAGCATCATTGGCAAATAAATAATATAAACTTGTCCTTCAGATTGTAAAAATAAGCAAAAATAGTGATTAAAGTAATGTACTTAAATTCTGCAGTAAGACATTCTGGAGGTGTTCGACGCAGAAATGTGTGGCTTATATATTAATATGTTTGGATTCATTCTAAAAAATAAATAAAACAGTAAATATTTTTTTTTGTAAATCTAAACATTTTTCTTCATATCATTTGAAGGTTTTCAGGTTTGTTGTCTTTTCATGGACATGACAGGATTTTGTTAAATATAACTTTGCATATAGTTAAAAAGGTAATATTATTCATATGTTTAAAGAGATTAATTATTTCGAATCAGTGTGCGTTAGTGTGTATCTATGCTCCTTAGACTTCCATTGTAAGTACATTAATGTTTTTTGTTTGTTTGTTTTTTTAAATCAAAGTCAAAATAACTCCTGCCTTCTTTTCCATTCTGCAACTCTCCAGCTTTTCTTGAATCAATGAACATGTGCCAAAGAAAACTATGCCAATTTTTAACTTACTAAACTCAGCCTTAAATGGTTTTCTGGTTATATCTGCTCAAATTATGTTGGCTTGTTGGCTGGTTTTAGAGGGGCTTTGAGGACTTTTCTGCTGGTTGCCCAGCTAAGCCAACAAAACACCAGCTTAGCCAGGTGAACAGGAGAAGACCAGGCCAGGGTGGAAGACCAGCTTTAATTAGGTTTTTATTTATTTATTTTTCCCCAGCAGGGACATTCTATACCATAAAGGATGCAAAAACCCTAAAATCCACCTATGCATGTATGTCAGCATCCAGATCATGTTTTATCTTCGTATTTTCTCATTAAAAGTGTATAGCACCAAATTGGTGCTTCAGTGGTTCTTCAGCGGTTCTTCACCGGTTCTTTGGCATGACTGAGGGTCTATATAGCACCGCTACCATATCCAGAACCTGTTAAGCTCACGTATGGTTCTTCAGCGGTTCTTCAGTGGTTCTTTGGGGTGATTAAGGTGCTATATAGCACCACTGCCATACAAAGAACATGTTAAGCCCCTTTAAAGGTTCTTTACAAGCTAAAGAACCACTGTTGGTGCTGTTTAGCACCATTTTTGTTGAAGAAATACAATGCAATATGGCACCTCTTATGGTTCTACATAGCACCATTTGACAAAGGTGCTGTATAGCACCTTTAAAGATATGTATATGGTATATAGCACCAAAAGTGGTTCCCCTATGATTACGAGCCAATAACCACTTTTAGTGCTATATAGCACCATTTTTTTAGAGTGTAGAACTGACATACATAAACAGAATGTTCATTTTTGAGTGAACTATCCCTTTAAGACTGAAACAATGTTTTGTGGCAGTTAAACTGTGTGGATTCTTGAGTGTTGAAGTACTCAAAGACAAGCTCTGTAACCTCATACCCCAGTCATTCAAAGATGCCACTGACACCTCATCACAATCAAGAGAGTAGCAATAAGAGGAAATAAATATCTTTGAAGACGCTGAGAAAAGAAGACAAGAAGTGCTCTATTTATCTCTACACCAAGATATTGTTTAATCAGCCATTAAAGTTCTAAAGCCGTATTTGAGATTAATAATACATGATTACGCAAGATGCCTACAGGGCATGTCGGTGGTTGTCTTAACTTTCTTTCCCTCACCTACTGTGACCCTGTACCACCTGCCGGACTCCTCTGGGCTTCTATCGGCCGCCCATGAGTCATCAGAAGTCAGACAAGCATTATCACGCCTCTGGCTGTTTTGCTGTGAGGTGCCACCAACTTCTTCTAGGCTGTTTGACTCCTTGATCTGTTTCTGTTTCCCTCCATATATTTTTGCATCCCAACAGGGATCTGGAAATATTGTTCTAAGATGAGTTTCTATATTGCATGGTATAAGATGTAAAAGAAAGTTGCCCTATGAGTCAACCAAGCAAGGCTGAAAAAAAAGAAAATAAGCTAGATGTCATCTGTAAAACATGCTCAAAAGAAAAACGATACACTGATAAAATAAAACACAGTCACATAATGAAGAGTGGCTAATTTGTATGAGAAACATCTTGTGATGTACATGATTATCATAGCCACCGCTCTGCACAGCATGAAATACATTATTAGTGCCAATCTTATCAGACGTGTTCAAATACACAAGTCCCTGCTATGCTAATTTAGACTAAGAGCACAACATACACAGACCTCAGTCAGACATTAAAAGAGTACAAAAATAGTCTTTAGTATACTAACTAGCCATTTAGACAAACATTTTGCACTAACATTAGGCAAATTACAATATAGAAAATGAATTAATAGGTCTTAATTAACTTCTATCTAGAAATTGCATATACTGTACACTACTGTTCAAAGGTTTGATGTAATACATTGATTTATTATATTTTAAAATGTATTTTAATCTATTTTAAAACAACATTTCTTATCATTATCAGTGTTGAAACAGTTCTTCTTAATATTTTTGTGTAAACTGTGATATTTTTTTTTAGGATTCTTTGATGAATAGAAAGTTTAAAAAAGCATTTATTTGAAATATAAATCATTTGTAACATTATAAATGTATCTACAGTCACGTCTGATCAATTAAATGCATCCCTGCTGAATAAAAGTATGAATACTGTATTTTCAGGAAAAAAATATATAATCTTACTGACACCAACCTATGGTAGTGTTGACTGTTAAATAAAAAAAAGCATGTGATCTAGAAAGCGTTTTAAGAGTTTAACTTTTAAAAACACCTGCGTTCTTTACCATTCTGCAGCATTCTAGCTTTATTTGAGCCAACAAATTGTTCCAAATGTAAAAACAAAAAACAAACTTTTCGGATAGTTGTTTTGGGTAAATGTTGTCAGGATAGAATCTTATAGAACTTTTGAAGAAATAGGTTAGAATAGAAATAAATAACAGAATATACCTGTCAGGTTCTTGAGGCCGAGTTGTCTGAGGCCGAAGTAGCCATCTCGTCTGTAGTTGAGAAAGATGGCCAGGGCGTATCGTCCTTCATACAGTTTAGTGCCTCGGATGATCCGCAGGTTCTCCAGAGGAAGATAGTCGAACTGATTCAGAGCCACCAACACGTAACCCGTCACCTCACGGATGGACTGCAGAGATACAAAGAAATTCACTAAACAAATGCATACTACAGTCTCAGGTGATTCCCATGAGCCATTTGCTTTAAGTAGTTCAAGGATGTAGTTTGTCCTTTAGTCAAGGCTTTACCAAACCTTCATCATCAAGTATATTAGTCAATTCATCAGACAGCCTTGATATAATTTGAAGAGATAATGGCCCAAGAGAGCGCTGACCCTCCCTCTCCACACCCACATCAATCATGTTGACATCCAATCACGGTTTCATACCGCGTATCATTAGCAGGCACAGAGGACAGGTCTATTTCATGCAGAAGAAGTGAATGTGATATAGCTGTACTGATCGGACACACACACACTGGAACTATAGTCATGGAAATCCATCTGAAGAGCTGACCAAGCACACTCCAACAGCTGTCACCTGCCAGTCAGGATCACTGAAGTGCAGAGACAAACTGCTAAAGATCATTATGATGTCAAAATTCAGACAGGACTTCAAGGGCCACAGCTGGGTGTAAAAATTGTGATATGAATTTAATATGTTTTGAATATATGATTTTGAGGATTCTACTGAGGGTTTAGCTCAAATAAATCACATATGCAGAACACTTACACAACCAATCACATATTTATTAAATGAAAGGAATAGTCCACCAAGAAAAAATAAATAAATTGCTGATAGTTTACTCACACTCGGCCATCCAAGATGTAGACGAGTTTGTTTATTCATCGGAACAGATTTGGAGAAATTTAGTGTTAGATCACTTGCTCACCAATGGATCCTCTGCATTGAATGGGTGCCGTCGGAATGAAAGTCCAAACGGCTGATAAAAACATTGTAATAATCCACAAGTAATCCACACCACTCCAGTCCATCAATTAATGTCTTGTGAAGCAAAAAGCTGCATGTTTGTAAGAAAGAAATTAATTGAGACATTTTAACTTTAAACTGCAGCTTCTGGCCAAAGTGCGCGCCCATAATCCATAATAACACTTCCTCCAAAAAAATAAAATAAATAAATAAAGTCTGTTCCTTTTGTCCTCTTACATCAAAATCCACCAACATATCTATTTAAAACTGTTTTGGACTGTTTTCACTTATAAATGGTGCATATTTGTCTCCTGATTAAGAAGATAACTTTTTCACTAAGGACCTGTATTTTAGCTTGAAACAATGGTTTGCCATTAAAACGTCTTAATTATGAATGCGTTTCTTAAAAACACAGCGTTTTACTTCACTAGACATTAATTGATGGACTGGAGTGGTGTGGATTACATTTGGATTATTGTAAGGGTTTATCAGCTGTTAGGACTCTCATTCTGACGGCACCCATTCACTGCAGAAGATCCATTGGTGAGCAAGTGATGGTACATTTCTCCAAATGTGTTCAAATGAAGAAACAAACTCATCCACATCTTGGATGGCCTGATGATAAGTAAATTATTAGTAAATTTTATTTTTTGGTTGAATGACACTTTATAGAGTAGATTTTTATATTGTATTTTAAATCGTAAGGGATAATGCCACAATATTGTGGATTGGTAACTTATACATTTAGAATGAATGGCTTGTCCAAATTACCAACCCTAAGTATATGCATTATTAATAGTGATTCTGGCATTAGCAAATATCACTACTAAATCTGCAACCTTTGTTATTGTCATCAGCAGTTTTTGTGACCTAGCAACAAACCAAAACCTCCTCCAAAACCTTACACAGGCATTCAGGACATGGGCAAAATTTCTAATTTGGTTCTAATTCACATTATTTAATTAGAGGATTACTTTGCTTTTCACAACCTTCTCAAAAAAAAAAAAAATCACTGGACCAGTGCTTTAGCAGGCAATAAATAATAATAAGAATTATTATTATTTTTTTTTTTTATTTTTTTTTTTAATAGACTTTCTTAAAAACACAGGCTAATTCAATTGCAATTACAGTTCTGCACCACAATTCATAATTGATTCGAGCTAATTTAGCAAGCATAAACAATAAACAATTTATTGCTAAATGAGGTTTAAGCTGTTTAATATGCCTGTGAAGGTTTTGCTCTTTTAAACAGGAGCTTGGCGTAATTCTGAATAATGTCAGTGAACCGCATGTTAACTAACATAACTTTCACTAAATGTTAAGCATAAACACAGCAGCTGTGAGTAGTTTTAATACAGAAAATTAATTTTGGTGGGTCTACCTTGCATAGTCTTGTTTTCAAGGATAACAAAAACTCTTATGTAAATGTACAAGTACCACAGTGAGACTAAAAATTGCAATATGAACTGTGGTAAATTTTCAAAAGGGAACCACAACAACAGAGGCCAAAAACAACACTAATCAAAAGAAGAAAAAAAAGTTTTGGTTCTACCTTTCAATAAAACATACTGTACAACATGCAGATTCTGCCTGGATTAAGGGTAATGTTCCTAAAACAGCATGTCAGTCATGTTTAAGCTATATTTTTGAGAGATCTGGACATGCTCTGAGATCAGGGAAAGTATTCACTATTCTAATTGTTCCTTCTCACACTAAAATGACTCTATTCTGTCTAAGCACTCCCCAGGAGAAAAGTCACAGGAATGCATGCAAAGCGGAGTGAATGTTAATGCAGTGATCTATAAAGGACACACACACTATATGACCATATGAATACTGATATCACACAAGGCTGTCCAATATCATGCATCACAAACCTAATTGCCATAAAAGAGCAATAACACTTTTTTTAAGTGTGGTCAGCATTATTATGTCTTGGAATGGGCACAAAACTATTTATTTTAAACTGTTAATTTTTTTTTTTTTAAAACATTATAATGTTCAAGATTATAATGTATAATATATAAATAATTACATACATGCATATTAATTGCATACAAATGTGTTTATTTTAGTATCAGTAAGGTGCTATTATAGTTTTTTGTTAATATTTTACATTTATTTTGATTTTATTTTTTATATATTCTCTGGTTTCATTTTAATTTTAGTAAGTCTTAGTATATAAATCCTTTAGTCTTAGTGTATTTTTCTTTTTTTTTCTTAAGTCCATATAGAGTTTTTTCATCTGTTTAGAATTTATTAATCTTTATTTCAGTTTATTTGATATTATATAAAAATTACTATAATAAACTATTTAAAAAGTCTTATTGTAATAGCTTTTTAAGCTCTTTAATCACTTTTTTCTCCTATGAGATTTAATAAATGATGTCAAATAAGTCTCTAGCTTCCCAGCTACCCCAGTAATCTCGCATACAATTTCTGAATATTTCATTTGGGCCTATAATTATTTTTAAGGAAATTTAGGAGAAATATCAAAGACAAGACTGATATTTAAATGTAAGAGAACCACAATCTTGCAAGCTGCAAAAGAGCAAACTCTTTCACAGAAACTGTCAGTAAAGCATCTTCAGCAAACAATAAATATTTGGAGTTCTAATGACTTTATAATCTGCATTTCACTGTCTCGTTTCAAATACTTGACTGTCTTTGGTGAAAGCATGATGAAAGTTTGCTGACATCTTTATTGAGAGCATTTTTTTTTCAAGCGAGACAGCAACAGAAGTAACAGGAGAATATTCAGAACAAACAAAACAACTCCAGTTACAAGCGAGAAAGTGGCAGGAGATCATTTTTCGTGAGAGATGTGAGACGGCGAATGAGGAGGGTGGTTGACAGAACCCCGCAGTGAGAAGTGGGAAGAGTTTCAGGGTCACAATCATCCATTTTTAGATGACAGAATGTGGCGAAGGCGTCTTTACGAGCAGGCACGGTCTGTTCTGTATTCAAACTGAAGACAAACACAATATAAATGTCATTGCTATTGTTAAATGCAATCTGTTTGTTCCACTCCATGTGGCAAGCTACATGACACTGTACATATTTGCCTGAAACTAGCTCTCACTTGCAAATATTAAAAATCCATAAAGGAAAACAATTTGGAGGGCTAAATTAAGCAGCATTGAAGACTCATTTTAATAACAATGCATGTTGTAAGCAAAGTTTGGTCTTCCATAACTCAAATAATGGGACTTCCTTTAGCGCTCGGCGTCTCAGACGATCATTACCTTCATTTGAATAGCAATCATGACCTTTACGAGTATCTTTAGAAACAACGGCAATCACTCAACCACTGGAGAAGAGAGCTGGCATATTGTGAATGATAAACCATAACTACATTTTGGAAAATAACTATGAATCTAAATGCATTACACTTAATGTGATTCATAGAAGAACTCATCTTTTTTTTTAAACCAAGAAATGGTTTTACTACATTGGCTCTGTGCTAAAATCAATCTGCAGGAAAGAAGCTTTCAGAAAAAAGATTCTGTGTAATTGATTTAGAATGAATTACACTTCAGCTTTGTCTATGCCAGGGTCAATATTGTCTAATATGACAGATGAAGATACACAGCTCAATCATCATTCATATGAATGCAGTGCATTCAATTATGGTCATTTTTATTGTCAGTGCTTTTCGTGTAGCTGTAATAATTTTCAGGTCTATAATTGCTGTGAGGAATTAATTTAACCTCAGAGATAATTTTATAACACTGGTGAATTTAATGAGACTTAGATAGCCATGAATAAACTGAATGGACACACTTTGTATGAGTGTTGTTTTTCTTAACTAAAACTAAAAACTCATAAAAATGTATTCATAAAAAAAAAGTATTTTCTAGTAAATCGTACTCCAATAATGTGTGTGTGTGTGTGTGCTAAGATTTTAACTTCGATGTTCTACTTCTACAAAATGTCCCGTTTAATTCAATGTGTTACTTTCTGTTTCTTCCTTTGTAATTTTGAAATTTACTAGCAATTTTTGAGTGAAATTGAAAAGTAAATGAAAGCTAAATATATATATATAAAAAATAATAATAATTAACCAAATCACACAACAAAATTTCTAAAACTTAAAGTTATAATAAAAATATAAAAATAAAAGGTATTTCAAATTATTAATACGTTACAATAGAACTATACTATTAGAATAACACTGGTATATAAGGAACAACTTCATTTTAAATCATAGCTTCAAAATAATTTTCTTCATTTTCTTCCTCTTACGCTCCTTTATGTGAGTCAAGTCTTCTTTAAAAACTTACAACCAAAAATTAATTACATTTTACATGAGTGTTTTTCTCCCAAACAGGCTGCTTTAGCTGTAACTTTAAGACATCTATATGTAAAACACTTGGTTCAATTGACAATTGAATTGATAATTTAGCAAACTAATGTCAGCCTCTAATAATAACTAACCTCACTCAAACATTGTCAGTTTAAAATCATCTGCTAATCTTGTTGAGTAACCTTCTTTGAATAATTTAGGAAGTCTTACAGTGATATTACTGACGTAATTACTGTACTATGCTTCACAAAAAATACCTGATATAAAAGATTGAGCACTGCGGTAACACTCTCCGTTTCTCTCCTTGTGTTCATAAACTGAAATGTGATGCAGTCCTCAGACTCCTCACTAAAAAAGTTACGACAAGAAAGAAAGTTGAACATATGTCCACAGAGCCATGAAAATGGCCTTTATTTCATGGCATTTCAAGCATAAAGTTAAAATGTGTAATTAGTAAACACTAATATGCTATGAGCTTGTGATAGCAATTTTGAGAAGGTGAAGAGACACTTAATCTAACAGTGTGTTAATTTCCCATGAAAAAAAAAGCTATAATTACACTAATGTTAGTGAGCTTGCGGCCGCGCTGAAACTCTCTCCTCCAACAACGTTACAGTGACAGTGCAGTGGGATAATGAGACAGTGCTATTAGCCCACAGACACAATTACCATTTTCTCCCATAAGCCCTCTTGAACCCTTCTTCTTTCTCACTGGGCACATAATGTCAGGCTGAAGTGATTTTAGAGGGTTTAGTGTTAGCGAGGAGGTAGTGAAATTCTACATCTGTAAATGAGAGGTGCAGAAGTCAAGTAGCATCATCTCTAGTCAAATTACATCCTGGTTCATTTACCGCTTGGAAAAGGACATGCCCATACAGCAGCACACATTTAGTGGGTGAAATAACAGCTATGGGGAGGAAATGGACATCTCGCACTCACTCACAATACACTACATACAACTTCGATAGAGATACACAGAAATATTGGGTATATTTGAAACGGCATACTTCCATGCGATATTCATGCTGTATGCACTATGCAAAATCTGAAAAAGAAGTGTTTTTGCCATATGCAGCGAATAACCAGATGAAAATTGTCAGTGCAGTTCATACTACTGTTCAAACGTTTGGTTCAGTAAGTGTTTTTTTTATGATTTTGAAAGAATATTACCAATAAGGTTGCATTTATTTGATCATAAATACAGTAAAGTTAACAGTAGTAATGTGAAATATTAATACAATTTAAGAATTATGTTTTCTATTGTAATATATTTTAAAATGTAATTTATTCCTGTGATGACAAAGCAGAATTTTTAGCATCATTGACCCAGTCTTCAGTGTCACATAATACTTCAGAAATCATTCTAATATGATGATTTGGTGCTCAAGAAACAACTTATTATTATTATCCATTTTGAAAACCTGCAGAAGGACTCACTGAACAACTGGTTTCAGGAAAACCAATAGGACTGACTTACTGGTTTAGGGGTTTGCAAAAGGCTTCAACCTTGAAATATTAGTAGAGAATCCCCACACACAAACCTGTAATGAGGCTAGTGAGCTGGACAATCCCCTCTCATTTGGGTGGCTTTGATTAATGACAGGCCCAGTTTCTGATTACATCCTAATTAAAAAGGAAAGCAAGTGGATTTCATGGAGCATAAGAGGGAAATGGGTAGAGAGAGGCAGAGCGTTTTAGTAATTGCATAGCTATTCCCTATGTGGAAGCATAAGGAAATAAAACTGTAGAAATAATAATATTAATATAAACATAATTGTTTGTGAGAATTGTAGCAAAACACATCATCACGACAATTTTTGCATGGATGTTGAGAATTTCTAAGGCCTCTACATTATCATCATGATAAAAAAAAAGCTACAATAAATAAAATAAACTGTTGCACACAATATTCTACATGCCTTCTGTCTGTCTGACGAATACCTTTTTTTAGCTAGGAAAAGGCCTTTTCGTTAATATACAAATTATAAAACAAACTCTTCTTTAATGTCAAAATTTTCAATAAACTGTTCCATTTTTTTTATAGACTATTTTGTATATCAGGCTGTATAGGATATTTTACTTCCGTAATGTGACATATTTGCCTGTAAAATAGATTATTCAATTTTTTACAGCTCATTAGAATGACAATAATTACATATATAAGTATAGTGTTAACACTCAGAATACTTTGGATCTATCCTCTTGCAACTAAATTAAAAATAATGGCAACTCTTACACAGCTTTTAAACAAGCCTAAAACCATTTACGCTTAAGGGTGCACTGGGCACTAGAGATTTTTCCAAGATGAGAGCTGCTTTGAAATAATACTAGAAATAAGAACATCAAAACACTCGGTATTCACAAAAGACTGAAGGAGGTCATGAGGAGGAGACGTCTCCCCAATCTATATGAACTGGGTACAAACACATTCTGTCTGGACACTTTTGGACACATAAAATGTCTAAATGTCATTGGACTAGTTGTGTCAGCATAAAACGGTAAGGTATAAATCCACTTTTAAGAGCAACATCATTTCTGGACTTTTGTGGCTAAAGCCTTGAATGTTGTGTTTCTAGGTCAAAACTATGACAGTTTTTCCTATAATTTTTTTTTCTTGACTTCTGTATTCTTGCTGAAAGGGAAACTAGTTAGAAATAGAGAGAGCTGTCTACTAGATGGGTTCATTTGTGTACAATGTCTGTTTACATGGTCCAAACTGCCCACTACTCCAGTCCGTGTCACTTTCTCTCTGTGTTGAGTCAGTTAGTTGCTGGTTATGCTGTCACTGTGAGTAACTGTAATGCTCTCCTGTGCATGCCTTGTCACCCAAAATTCATTGCATTCAAGGCCACAGACTCAGATTTCCTTTCAATAAGCATATGCAACAAATGTGCAGTACCTGAAATACATAAATAATATCAAATGCGTAAATAAAATATTATATAAAATACAATTATTTGTTGTGTGTTACTTAAAACTGATTTATTGGAAATAAGTGGTTTATGCAACACGTCTAAACTATTTTATACAGAAATGTTCTAGTTTTTTATTCATGTATGTATGTATGCAGAGGTACAGTATGTATGTATGCATGCATGCATTTATGAATTTGTGTGTGTGCATGGGATGTAGAAAGTACTTTTCTTTTTTTTTAAGTTGGGATTGTGAATTAAAAAGTTGCAATATATATGGACTAATATACTGTATATATTAAACATGCTTCCATAAAATAGTGATTCAATAATATAGGAGATAAAATGTATGAAAAGACAAGCACAGAAAGTCTTTAATACACAGCGGGTCACTCTAAAACTTGTGTTTTCTTGCCGATGGGTCTCTGCTGGTCAAAGAAAAGGGTATAGAGACCCCTAGAGAGTGTGATTTTCAACTCAGAGATTGAAATGTGAGAAGGATTTTAACAGGGAAGGAGAGAAAATGAGCTGAGAGATGTTCTACCACTGCATAGATGTCTCTCCACATGTACTGCATATATATATATATATATATATATACAGTATACACAGTATATATATGGACTGCGGTGGCAGAGCAATAAATGCAAAGAGGCGATTGTCTGTGGCAGTTCCTGACATTAACACGAACTGGCAGCTCAGACATTGAGCCACTCTGGTATTCCCACTAAGCAGGCATGGAGGGAGCCAGCAGCCTGATTGATCAGACCTTAATGAAGAGTCAGTCAAACCCTGTAACATCATTAGCTGCTGCTGGAACGCTCAGGCCTTGACCAGGATAAAACCTGACAGCGGACCGTAGGTCTACTTGACAGGCCAAAGTGACACCACCTGCCGATACACACCCGGATGCTGGATGCTGGTAGATTGATGGGAAAACATCAGGGCTACAGGTAAACAAGAGACCTTTGAAACACAGATTAATTTGTTCAATTGTTTTCGTGTGCAATGTGTGACGAAAAAAGAGGGAAGTGTCTCAACAAAAAGCACAAGAGACGCATATAAATAACTAGATGAATAAAGGTTTACTTCTGTAATCTGTGAACCATAACCTAGTCCACCTTTACAAATCAAAGTCTGATGACAAAGACACTTGTTAGCAATCAATCTACATTTATTCAGCAATTATTCTGTTATTGGACTATTAAACTATTACTAAGCCAAATAACTGTTTATTGTTATAAATAAATATAACATAATAGTTATAAACTATAAATAGTTTACTGAACGTGTGTCTTTTATCATATTGATGCTTCCAATATATAAACATAAAACAGTCCTTTTGTGACTTATTACTTTACTTTAGCTCATCACTGTAATTTTCAAGGATATTAAAGGTTCTCAGTGCCATTATTCAGCTGTAAAATATTGTCCATTATTGAGAAAGTTATTGACGTGATACTGTACAGAATGTTATCGACAATGAAGACTGTGAATGAACAGAATTGTCACATGGGACCTATTACTTTACTCAGCGCTGGGTAGGATGGACCAATCACAATCATATCATTTGTGTTTTTTTTATTTATATATATATATATATATATATATAACTGTTATTAATAATCAAGCATTAATAATAATTGACAATAACTGAGCACGAGACACTGAATACTGGAGTAATGGCTGCAAATGAGCTTTTTTCAATCACAGGAGTAAATTGCATTTTACAATATATTTAAAAAAAAATTTTTTTTTATAATATTTCACAATATGACAATTTTGTGTATTTTTGATCAAATAAATGCAGCCTTGGTGAGCAAAAGAGACTTCTTATGCAAGTAAATTTTGCAAAGACTATTTTGCTGATAATCAAGTTTATACTCTAGTTTCCAATAAGATAATAGAAAGATAAATAAAATACTAAAATTTCAATGTGTTAATAATTGTTTCACCTCCAGTACCTCCTCAGGGAAGACACTCATGGATGCTCACCATGGGACCTCCCTCAAACTACACACTTTGTTTTCATTTGTGCTATACCATGTGACCTGTTCCCACATTTTCATCCTTATACATTAGAACCACCATGAGGCGACTTCTATGAAAAACCATTCATTTATTAAGACTCGGAAACCATGTGAGTTCTCTGTGAATAAGTAATACACCTGGTTTTAGTATGAAAACAAGGCAGCCTTTTTGCTCTATTTCTGCAGTTATACCAGGTTTGGAACCAGAGTAACATCCATTAATGCAAATGTAAAAGAGCTATTTAACCATCAGTGTTACTTAGTAGTAATTGCAGCACCCGTACAAAAGACTGCTAAAAGCTCCAACTGCCTTTGAAATCCAGAAATACACAATAACTTGCTCTCTAATGTCATGTCACTGGAGTGTTCATATTGGGAGTAAATAGTCTTCTGCTATTTATATATTTATATAGTATTCTGTTAGTCACGCATAATAATAATTTGCTAATTTGTGTTATTTTAAGGAAAGGTGCAAAGCTGAATTTCTAACATCTGTCCAAAAGTAAAATCTATTTATTGATCGATCTATCTGTCTGTCTATCTATCTATCTGCATCTATCTATCTATCTATCTATCTATCTATCTATCTATAGGTGTGTACTCACCTTGAGGAAAGACAGATTGCGGTTTCTTTCAATACTGGTGATCTCCAGATTACCCATGACCACCTCACAGTTCTCGTAGAACTTGCGAAGAGTTTTGTACTGCTGGTCCAAATCAGACAGCGTGCTGAGCTTGTTATCAGTGCCAGGACACACTATAGACAAGAAAAAAGACAGACAGATTGGAAATAAATCAACAAGACTGTATACAGATATTGCAAAATATGACAGAAAAGCGGTATAAATCACTCGTTTTTTAGAGAAACACTGTCCAACAGCGACACCAGCGGGTAAAGTTAGATTGGGAGTCGGTGTCTGTCTTGCCTCCCCTGATCCCATTGAGTTTTAATAGACCCCCTAAAGTGTGCGGTGAGTTTGGTGGGGGGGGGGGGTGATTGAGAATGAATGGGGAAAGTCACGTGAGAGGAGGCAATGCCTCCATCGCGATATGATTGGATATGGATATGACTGGTTATGTTCGGCTGCGATTGGTTCATGCAATAAATCCTCGAGAATCAGTCTGAATGAACAGTATAATTATGTTAGGAAAAAGGAAGTAATCAACTCACACACTCATAACCACTTTGTTACATCAAAATAAGACTTGAAATGGCCTGAAAACATAATCTGTGGGAGTTTTTAGTGAGTAATCAGCTTGGTGAAATTTCAAGTAACTACCCGTGCCTGTGACCAATATTTTTCCGAGCTTTGATGACTGATGATCCGAAAAATTCAAAAATAGTTAAAAGTTAATTATTAAAAAGAATAGCTGAACTTAAGTTCACAAATAAAATCAAACGTTTAAATTGTTACTGCCTTGAGTTATTATTTTGGAATAAATTTAAAATGCCTAAAAACACTAACTAGATGAGGTTCATTATTGGCTTTAATAAATAGAATATTGATTATATTGTTAATGTAAAGATCTAAAATAGAATTTATTTAATTAATTAATTATTTATTTTATTTTATTTTATTTATTATGTTTTCCTCTCTCTTTTTCAAATAGTGTAAGTAATGTTTATTTAACCAAGAAAATGTGACTGGGACATGAATTTACATTTGATAAAAAAATAAAATAAAAAATAAAAACCTGTGAGGAATTTGCCTCCTCATTTCAGAACACCACTGCACACCACTGATCTATATATATATATATATTTCTGTCATGGCAACTCTCAGAGGGATTGTCATGATAATGTACATGCCAATGTTAATTGTCAGAACAGATCTGCTACGCTGCTGCTGCTGTGGCAGAGCAAGTACCGAGACTTGCTACTTCCAATACATCCACAACATGCTGCTGTGGGCATGTAAGAAATACTACTGCTGCAAATATAACATACATGAAATAACCCCCTATATCATACATGAATCACCTCGTAGCAGATCTATACAAGTGGAGCTGGGGAAGGTGGAGGGTTTCTGAAGCACGCTGCGAACTGCTACAACAACACTAGTCATATATTTGAATGTTGAGCAGAGAGCTCATTGGCTACCGATACAGGAGAGAACCAATAAGCTGTGCCATGTGATAATGATGTCATTAGGTCAGATTGAGTTAGACCTATCGGAATGTGCCATCTAGAGTTTCATGCCAGAACTCTGTATATATACACGTGTATATATACACACACATAAAGAAGTTCTGAAGCTGGTTTCATCAAGATGTCATTTTAACCTGTTACTGAAAGCTGACCAGCACGGCTCTTGCCTCTATATGAAGACAAATGAGAGCTGGCGAGGACAATTCCCTAACATCATCTATTAGAACACAGACCTGTGGAACCATGACCACAAACAGGGTATTTGCTCAACAGGCTTGGCGAATAACAGAAACTCCAGTCGATAGCGCAGTAGAGGCATTTGTGCCGGAGTTATAATATGGGAGGCCACTGGGCTGATGGTGATGGTGATGCTTCTGAAGTGGAGGCAGGAGTAATAAGCAGTTATTGAACCCCGGAGGGCGCCTGTTTCTCTACATTACAGCAAGCTATATTACGGCCCGCCGCCTGCAGAGCGGACCACTCCATATTATTGCTGTGGACAAATTACACCCTTCCCTGCTAAATTCATTCACTGTCACAGTTAGGTAGTCCCGGAGGACATGACGGTGCCATGGTGTATACAGAGCGAAGATTTAGACCTCTGCTGGACAAATGGAGAATAGATTTCCTAATTGAATATATGCCACATATCTACGGGTGAGAAAAGCAGCTGGTGAGGAGAACAATGCGCTGTCCGGTACCATGTTTCTCTCAAATAGAGGTCTCCTCTGTGCTGAGGTTAATTTGTTTCTGATAAAGTGCACTAGAGAGGCAAATGTAAGACGTCGATCTTTTTTTCCACCCTTTCCTTCTACTTGTCTTTTTTTCTCTCTCAGCTACATTGCTTAAATGTGAAGATTGAGGCTACAAAGTACCTTTAATTCGCAAAGAGTGTCCCGCTTTTCACCAGGGCTTAATACACAGAACACAAATTGAATATATTAAGATTAAAGGTGCAGATAAAGTACTGACACCCAACCTCTTTTGTCTGCTTCAAAAAAGGCATCCTAGAAAAATTTATGATGGTAAATTTCCACTTAGATAAAAGCTGTTAGATATGGAAGTCTGTTTTTGCCTCAGGGTAAAAAAAAAAAAGTAAATATGAGAAAATTTGAGTAAAATAAACATTACTCTTTTTTTAATATACAGTTACAATAATATGTAAAATTACAATTATGAAACAATTCACTATAAATATGCACTACTAAAGTTTCAGTTGAGAAACAGAAAGTCAAATTTACAAGAAATTATCATTTTGAGATATAAAGCTGTGAGTGTGAGATATGTAGTTACATCATGAAAAATAATGTCACAATTACCTTTTTTTTTTTCTGAGGTGAAATGGGCTTCCAAAGTTAGAAGTGTGAGTTGATGGTTTGCTTGTCTTTAACCCTCTGGAATAACTAAAAAGTACTAAAATTACTAAAATTGAAGTAAAATGAATGAAAGCTAAATAGAAATATTGAAAATATTGAAAAACAATAAAAATTACAAAAGCATACCGTGACACATACAGTAAAATTACTAAAACTTAAACCAAAATTAAAATGGTAAAATTGCTGCAAATTTAACAGATAGCTGTGTGATAACTAGTGTGCTTTATTTACTACATTTTTCACACATTTGGCAACTGGCGATAATGGTTACGCTATGAAGCATTACAGAATTCACCTCAACAATCTCGGCCTTCAACTTTTAGGGCTCTGAGCTTTTGCTTTACTATGGTTTAGAGGAAAAAGTGTTTCAAATGAAACGTTCAATATAAGGGTGACTGATGTGCTCAGAATCTATGAACGAAAAATGAGAATGTGTCCGTTTGCACCCTGCCCACACTGACCCAATAATCCATGATCGTTTCTGACGCTAAGGGATTCCTTTCCATACTTCAATGGCGTTTGTCGACAGATACTGAGCCCTTAGCTTTAGAGACTTGAAAAGCTCACATCAGAACTTCAGGATATGGGATCCAGGCAGGATCAATGGAATGACAGATCACCACATTAACACCCATCCTGCTATTTCACACACTCATCATTTTTGACTCGGTAAACCCAAGCTCCTGGGGTGCTGATGTGCAACAAATCTGTTCATTACATTTGCTTGATATATCTACACTTTTCAGGTCTCCCAAAAGTTTAGAGAGGTTTAATGTTTTCATCCAGGTTCTTAGCATGTTTTATTGTAAATTTGAACCGTTTATAGGCCTATATACTGTAAACAAATAAATAAATACTTTTAAGAAAATTTTTTTTTTTATTATTTACAGCAACATTCTGGCAAAAGGATATTGTTGTCTTGAATGGGGTAAATTCACAATATGAACAATGATTTAATTATAACAAATAAGATTATTTTGAACAAAGTCTTAATGTACACAATATTTTTTTTTTCTCAAAATGTAATAAAACATACTGAAAAAAATATTTTTTGTCTAACACTAGGAACAATGGCCAGTTCTGCCATGGAATTATATATATATATATATATATATAAAAAAAACTTTATCTCACTATGAACATTTCTTAAACTTACAATTTATTGCAATTGTAAGTTTATATCTTGCAATTCAAACTGAGAACTGAGAGTTTATATCTTGTTTATATCTTGCAATTAGGAATTAACATGTCACAATTCTGACTTTTTTCACAGAATTTTGAGTTTTTAATTCTTGCAATTCTAAATTAATATCTATACAGCAGTTTATATAAGTCTACAGTATATCTCACAACTCAGACCTCTTTCTCATAAGATATAAACTCAGAATATATGATCAAATCTGTTAACAGATCTACTATTAATGTAATATGTTAATGTTAATATAAATTTTAAATGCTACAGTAAGTGTTCAAATAACTGAACCAATTTATGAGATTCATCACACTTGCATTAAGAACATTATTAAGATTCCAACACAATCGTGTTCAAACTCTTTGAGTAATTGTGTCATCTCTGAAACAAAATATCTCCTTCAATCCAAGAAGTATGAGAGAACAGGCTGGGTTTTTATCAGGAAGGGTGGCGATCGCTTAACGGCTCAGAGCTCGGCCAATGAAATCACAGCAGTCCCTCATCCATCATTAGCTGACGGGGTCAAAGTGAGCCGCCCTCTCCTCATGCTAAAAACTCCAGTCTGCCCTGAGTCATCATTCTCTATCACAAACCTTAATATATGCCATTGATTAAACCAATATCAGCAAGTGACACCAACCCCATTTGGTTATAAGGACATCTGCAATGATCTCGGACACAGTTTTCTCTTCCTGGTGAGAACACCATGTATATAACTCTTAAGATTTCACTTAAAGGAGATCTATGTAATGTTTTGTGTCTTAAAACAGACTAAAAGGCAGATCACAAGATCCACTGCTGAGATACATTAAACAAGGACCATGCTGAAAACCTGAATGGTGTTTGCTCCCTTTTTAATGAGATAAGCCTCAGTTCTCACATTCAGAATCAATAATAATTTGCTTAAACTGCAAAAAGAAGGGTGTAAATAGCAGAAATCTGACATGAAGTGGGCATTACATGATGCGGTCGGCCCATAAATAATCAGGTGACTATAAATCAGATTCATGCAGTAATCCATATTCTTATTAAGAGTCACAGTTGCCGAATGTAATGTAGTAAAAGTCATATCTCAGGTGGACGGCTATTGTAGGAGGTCACTGAAGCATAGAAACCATGTTGGGAGTGGAATTATGTTCCCAATCCATCAAACTTGGGATCTACCGACGACATTTTGCTTCTGGGATGAAGTATATGAAGCAACACATCTACAAAAAAGCGTAGGGAGGTATGGCAGTGCTGTGCACATGACAGGGAACATTCGGTTGAGTAATGTGATGGAAATTGATGTTTGTAATAGATATAATCATGCATCTGCATTCCAGGCTTCCGAATGTAATGTGTTCCCATTGCAGTTAGGCTGTTCAAAATTGACCGTAATATCCCCAGCGACGAGCAGGCAGTTTGATGGTTTCCTCTTGGAAATGAACTCTGTCAAGTGCAATAACATGAATCAGCATGTGAAGCACAGAAAGAAGACACGTCCCCGGCTCTCATATCTGGGAATTGTAGATACAATTGCAGCCATGAGTTTTTAGAACAATGCTTCAAGTACAAGTTTAAAATATCTCATCTAAACATTCATTAGATACATTCTAGTGCAAAAAATATGGTTCATTCAAATGTTTTCAAAAATGCTTAACATTCATAAAGTCTAGATACTACTCACTATAAGTGTTTTATTATAGCTATTCTATTTCTACTATTTTTATATGATTGTCATTTGAATATTTGCTTGAATCGGGACATTACCAAACAAGTCCTTTTCATAATGTCCTATATAAATAATATACTGATGTACTACATTTCTTACATACAGCAAAACAACATTACAAGTTGGTTAATACTAATTAAAATCGCATCCAAAGGACAAGTACTCTGGAATGTGAAATGGAAGGTATGATGTCTTCTGATCTGATTTAAAAAAAAAAAATAATAATAATAATAATAATTTAATCAAAAGTAATACAGGCTGATTGTGACATTAAATAATAACTTTCACTCGTTGGTCTAGCCTAATGTAGTCAGGATGATTTAGCTACAGTATATTCATTTATTAGATTATTAATAGTTGGATAGTCATAATAAATAATGTCTTAAAACTAGATATTTTAGATGTTGCCAGTGATTGGTTTAAATGGGCTTTTATGTGTGTTTACATGTACAACAAAACTTTGATACCATTAAAATTCAGATCATTATAAAAATCAAAAATTGCAAGAAAACACATGACATGTTTTTGAAATTGTAGGGTTTTGATGTCCAAACATAAATAGACATGATCACAAGACAAAATCGGCATAATGGGCAAAAATCAACAATGATGCAAAGCTCTGCTTTCTACTTTCTTTTCAGATTTATTTATTTATTTTTGGTGCATGAAAGTCAGTGGTGCCCCAAAAAAAGAAAAAAACAGTTGAGGAAACAAAAAAAAAAACATTTCATTGTACAGACAAAAACATTTCTGAATTTAGCAGAATAAAGACTTTATTTATTTTTCCAGGGTTGGAGCTAAACTCTGCAGGACATTGGCCCTCCAGGATCAACGTTCCCAACCCCTGGTGTAAATCCTTTAAGTATAATTATATTGTACTAAATACTATATATCTAATCACAATTGTAATCAACCAAATCTATGATCAAATTTACCGGATAGAGTAGCTGAAGACAAATTTTTGCAAAGAAATTGTTGGCGCAAAAAATCTTTTTTTACAATAGTACAATATAATTGTATTAAGCTGACAATAGTGGCTCTCAATGCAGGAGGGATGTTCACATGACTATGGATTCATAGCTGAGCTGCACACCAAGTGTAATTTTCAGAAAGTGTAATTTTGAAATATGAATTTAGGGTTACACTTTATTTCGATAGTGCACTTTAGACATTCTACTAACTATAATTAACTTTGTAACTACACGTCAACTAAATGTCAACTAATTCTCATTAATTTGCAACTACATGTCTACTAACTCTCAGTAGGGTAGGTTTAGGGTTAGTAGAATAAGTTGACATATACTTGCAAAGTTTCTCATAGTCAGTATGTCGTATGTTGTGGACCCATCAAAATAAAGTGTTAGAAGTTATTAAGCAGACAGTCTACTAATACTCTAATGACTGCTAGTTGACATGTAGTTGCAAAGTTACTTACTGTTAGTAGAATGTCTAAAGTGGACTATCGAAATTCTATTACCGAATATTAGTATTCTGTAATTAGTATTACCGAATTTAGATAATGTGGGCAAGTGTAATCAGGAGACTTGCAGATACTTCACATAATGTGAAATAAAGTTCAGATATGCACTGGCAAGCCCTGACCGTGTTGCCTAGTGTCAAACTGACATCTGATAATGAAAAAAACATTTTGACAAAAATATATATTATTATTATTATTATTGAGAAAGGCAGTTTGGACTGAATATAAGCAATATGGACTGCCAAAATGGAAATATTATGGACTGATTTTTTAAATGGTTTGTTAACATTTTAAAATGGGCACAACACATGCTTCTGCTCTAATCAATTACAGACCTGCTTCTAGGTCAACCTGAAGGCATTTATTAAATATCATTATACAATAATCTAATAATAATAATTCAGTGGAGACATGAAAACAATTAAGACAAACATATTTTGTTTGCATAAATATACAAATATACAAAAATATTTGCATATGCAGAAGTCATAATTGCTGTGTAATTAAAATAAATGAACTACTTCTTTAAGATGCAAGCCGTGACATGCAGTACAACAAACTAAATAGTTTATATGTCTCATTAATATTATGAAAGTCCATCTCCTGTTGTCCTCTCACATCAAAATCTGATTGTTACTGATTGTTCCACTGGAAAAAGCAATATTATGGATAGACGACTTATTTAGCAGGAAGAAACAGTTTGTAGTTAACAGTGTCTCAAAGATGGATTCGTTTCTTACTAACAAACAAACAAACATCTTTTCGGTTCACTAGATGTTAATTAATGGACTTAATGGACTCTTTTTGGACTTTCATTCTGACAGCACCCATTCACTGCAGAGGATCCATTGGTGAGAAGGTGATAGGGTGAACTGTTCTTTTAAATTATCCTGTAGGACAAATTGAACTCTACCACATGCCATATTCAGGAACGCAAGCCGTGTCTTGAATCTCTAAAACCTTAATGCATTTATTAGCATGCTCCTTTATTGAGTAGATAATGCATGATCCAAAAGTGTGAATTATTTAGTATCAGAGGTGAAAGTTAACCATCTACAGAGGTTAAAACCTTACTTAGAATATTAAATGTGCCTATGTAATGAGTTCAATTCCTGTTGTTCACATATGAGCTCATTTTCCAGAGCCAGACCTGTAGCAGTTCCATTCAAGGGTCAAGGTTACATCATAGCTGGCACATTTGCCTGGATTAATGTACATTAAAGTCACTCCACTTTAACCAAGCGGTCTGGTTTCTGCGGACGAAACCATCTGGACACGAGCAGATTTTGTGTCAGCATGCTGACTGAGTTACTTCCTTCGGCTCTGGCTCTTTTGTGTAATGTTGTATTTTACCAATATATCTTTTATCTTGCAATATATCTAATTTTATCTATTGTTTTTGGATTCTGATCTCTGATAATCTAATATTTGATAGTGGATTCAGGCTATTGCAAAACCTGAAGTTAAATAGGAAAGTGTTGCACTGAGTTTTGCAATAAGAACAGTAATCACATTTAAAGCAATGGTGTGGCACAAATATATCAGTTTAGAAGTGTAATATTCCTTGCTTTCATTATTGCAATTGCAATAATGCAGTCTTTTGAATTAATGCAAATATGTTCCTCCAGTATATGCATATGATGCTGTGCAAGATGTGAGTTGAACATACACTGGATAAAAAATAGTATCGAGACGTAAGCAAACACCCTTCTCCAAGATCCGACGCATGCACCGTAGCAATAATGGCACATGCAACAACACAGACATGTCACACTGTTCTTCTTCACACACAGCATGCCACAGGAACCCTACTGTTGTTTTTCTCTGTATCTGCTTGCAAAAGCCAACCGACCCATCTATGATATAGGGGCGGGAGAAAGGTTATGTAATTGCTATGAAGGCCAGCAATTACATCACTCTTTGTTTTGCATACAACAAGATCATAAAACTTGCTACGAAACAAGTGTTCTAGGCTGTTGCTAAGTCATTCTTTACTATAGGCCAAGTCAAAAGAGCCCACATATCTATTTATCTGTGTCTCTGTCCAGTGACACCTATGACTATGACAGCTTTCCTGTAGCTCAAATGGTAGAGCATGGCGCTAGCAACGCCAAGATCGTGGGTTCGATTCCCAGGGAAAGCAAGAGCTGATCAAATGTAAAACTGTAACTTGAATGCAATGTAAGTCGCAGATAAAAGCGTCTGCTAAATGCATAAATGTAAATAAATGTAATGACTTTGGACCCTCCTTTAATGTAAGTCTATGGGATCCCTATGCCCATTATATTTCATTTACAAATATGACGGTTGAAAATAGTAGATGATGACATATGGCAACAAAATTAGTGACAAGTGTT
This sequence comes from Schizothorax lantsangensis, assembly GCA_027422415.1. Lineage (NCBI taxonomy): Eukaryota > Metazoa > Chordata > Actinopteri > Cypriniformes > Cyprinidae > Schizothorax > Schizothorax lantsangensis. The sequence goes on along the minus strand of CM049841.1, from coordinate 7,611,580 downwards.
GTCTGTCATTCTGTTTAACAGCTGAATAATCATCAATATGTCAGTGGTTCAGAATCCATTACACATTACATGTTGTGTACATCGGTTTATACTTAACTCTTTGACACATAAGCAAACTCATTAATCGTCAAGTGTTAATCGTCAACTTTCTTCACACCCTGCTGTTTTTAGCACAGGGCAAGTAACTACAGATTTCTAAAAATACTGAAATATGGTCTTAAATTGGTCTATTCCTCCTTTGAGTTAAAACACTCCGTTTCTTTATAGAGCTGCTTGACAGCGGAATTTAATTCTGCTTGCATAACTGAAATATTAATTTTATTTATATATTATATTACTGCAATATTAATATTATTATTTAATCTTTGAAACAATGTACAGTAGTCAACATTTGAAGTGGATCAAAACCTTTCGTCAAAGTTGCCCTAAAACCTAAAACCAAAATGCGTTCTTGTGTTAGGACAACTTTGATGAACTTTTTTGATCCACTTCAAAAGCGCTATAGAGATAAAGGTGACGTCATTTGACTTGATCGGAAAAGTGGCGTAGAGATTAAAGTACAGTTTATGTCCTACAAATGATATCGTTTTTAAGTGCACAGCTAGTTTGTAGTTTACATGTATATGTATACGTACGGTACATATACAAGTGTAACATTTATAATTACTATTCCCCGCCTCCAGTTCACTCACACGTTTGAAGATGAAACGTCACATGGAGTGCGTTGTGTTCTGGGAAACAGTATCCCACAGTGTCTTCAGATGATACATTGCAAATGATCAGATGATACATCAAATTTCAGCAAATGTAGCAGGTAATCCAGGCATTCCATGCATGCAGAAAATGCACATACTATTCACAGTATTCACACAGCATACTGCAGTATAGTAGGAGTTGTATGATAGTATGCCATTCGGAACACAGCTTCTGTACTGATTTCAGTGTACTTGAGTTATATTTAGCAGATTCTGGCAAAAATAGTAGGTAATCCGGGTATTCCATGCATACAGAAAATTGGCATACTATGCGCAGCATACATACTGCATGCTGCAGAAATAGTAAGAGTAGTATGATAGTATGGCATTTCGAACACAGCCTTGTTTTGTTCTTTGACGAATCAGTGTTTTTGTACGAATTAGTTGAATGATTCAATCACTCATTCTTTCATATAGACAGTCACTTGTTGCCACCTACTGGCGTTTAGATGTAAATGCAGAAAGAATCACCGATAAATGATAGTGATACTAACCCTGTTGTCATTCGGACTGCATATCAGCATGAATTGTTTGTCTCTCTGTCAGCTGTATTCAGCCCTGTGTGTGACATCCAGAGCAGACAGCTGTAATAGTGGGTGGGAATCTTTACCAAGCAACCTGAAGAAGAGTGTGACAGATGAGTCACTGAGCGAACGTGTTCGTGCCCTTTTTAAGAGGGAATATGTTAATAGCACATTGCTATTAACATAAAGTTAAAGGAGCTGTTCAACAAAAATGTAATTATTGCTATCAATTTACTCGACCTCATGTTGTTCCAAAGTTCTACGAGTTTTAAAGGAACACAAAAGGAGACATTCCAACTTAAGCTTCAAAAAAGATACATAAAGCTAGTCATAGGAATCATGCTCTCTATTCCAAGTTTTCTGAATCATCACTTCGAATGAGATGTTAACAACTGAGAATGGATCATGAGTTGGATTTAAATTCAGATTTTTTCTTCTCTAAATATTTTTTTTTTCGCCACTAAAAAAAGTGACTTTTCTAGTGACAATTCTGACTTTTTTCTTGCAATTGTGAGTTTATATATCACAATTATCTTTTTTTTTTTTTGAATTGCAAGTTGACGTCTCGTAATTCTGATCTATATATCTCACAATTCTGATTTTAAATCTCACAATTCTAAACAAAGTTATTTGTGACTTTAAAGACTTTTTTTCTCAGAACTGCGAGTTTATATCAATTTTATAAATTCTGACTTTGTGAGAAAAGATTTGTTAGAAAAAAGTCAGGATTGTGATACATATAAACTCAGATTTGTGAGAAAAGTCCGAATTGTGAGATTTTTTTATTTTATTTTTTCGTGGTAGAAACAGGCTTCCGTAGAAGGGTAAGTAAACGATGACAGAATTTTTATTTTGGGTGCACTGTCTCTTTAATTTTCTGTGTGGCAAAGTTTGATATTTTCCACTCTGTGCCACACATGGCCAGTCTGTGTCTCATTAACCAAGAGCTGGAGACAGGTGTGCTTGAAACCTTTGGTATTCACAGTTTTAATATCTCTGTTTCATACACACATACACATGCATCCTTGCTGACTAACACAGTCGAAGCGAGTCGCTGTCAGAACAGATTGGGAGCCAGCGCTGGGCCATTCATCACCCTGCTCTGGTGTTCCTGTCTACTCTACTAACAGCCGCACACAAGGGCCTGTCTCCGACTACTTGAGTTTCCATAGAAAGCATGCACTGGACACTGCACCATTAATCCTAAACAATCACTTGGGTTGGAACCACTTGATACGTCTGAGTGTGCCAGCAATTTACAGCTGCTTTCTTCTTTACATATATACCACATCCTCGCTTGTCTCGTGCATAATGCTCCATCTTTACACCCCACAAATTACTCTGACATTTGCAAAAATGCTTTGGATTACTGTCATAAAATTTACTGTTAAATAACGAGACGTTACGCTGTACATGATCAAGAGTTGTTCTCTCTCTCTCTTCTCTCTCTCTCTCTCTCTCTCTCTCTCTCTCTCTCTGGTCTGACTTAAAAATGGCACATTTCTGTAACCCCATGAAGTCAGGTTTGTTCAGTAATATTGAAATTAAATGAAATGAAATTAAATTAAATTACATTAAAAGTTACCCCTTATTCCAAGTATGAGCAATAATAAGTCTAGCAACATTAATGACTTAGACTTACATTAAACCAGATCATTTAGATGTTACCCTATGACCCATTTTTACAACCTGGTCTCATGGCATAAACGTACCTGGGGCACTTTTTAGCGAGACCGTTGTTACGTACCTTACTGCCCGTTTCGCCGCAGTTTCAAAGAGAAATGTCCACTGAGTGGGGCTAAAATACAGGTTCAATACGTAAACCCTGGCACATTTTTATTACGTTGATATAGGTACGTATTGCGGCGGTTCAGAATTCAAATATCCGGGGACCGTCGCTAAAAATGAATGCTCTATCGTGTTGGAAATATGCCCTACACCAAACCCAACCCTATACCTACCCGATAGTGTTGACAAATGCAAAACTGATATAAAAACGCATTTGTTGATGTAACCGTGCTATTTGAACTTCCTTATATGCAGATTTGAACTGTTTTGTCGACACCGTAGTTACATAGGATTTGAACCGGAGCTCCTCGCCTCTCAAGTACGTCTCCGTACTCCGTGAGCTACCGAACAAACCTACTGTCTATGAAAACCCATAGATATGAAGCTGGATATGTGTGATGCTAACGTTCAAAAGCATCAGTTTTCAAATCTCCCAGCATATTAATATTGTTTTGAAGTCACAACATGATATTCTTCTAGTAATTGTGCGAAAATTACACGTTATTAATCAAAACTCTGTAAATTTGTGTGAAAAGGAATAAAAAGCGTCTGAGTTTTACTACCTCTAGTGTTCATTTCTTTTGTAAACTGCAGTGATATGTACTTATTGGTACATATTTCGCGTCTCGCTAAAAAGTGCCCCAGGTACGTTTATGCCATGAGACCAGGTAGCATTTTTAGGTTACCTGAGAAAAAAAGTTTGTACAATATAGTGAAATATTACAGTCATCAAATACACCGTCAGTTGTTTACACACATGATTAAGGATGTGACTGCAGAGCGTATCCTCATTACTGGTTCTGGTACTCACTCATTCACTCTTGGGTTCCTCTGTTCATCTAGGCTTACCAATGACTGACAGGAACTTTATCAATAAGGCACAATGGAGGCATCCTGGGACAACATCACACACTAGTACTGTCACACAGAGAAAAGAGAGAGGGAAACTGTTTAATGGCTGCCCCCTCCAAATCTGACTGACCCTTTAAAGGGCTTCAAACCTCTGTGGACGAAAAAAGGCCACACAAAGAAAGGTTGCGACAGATATAAGGACAAGAACGAGGGAAAAAGGATAAACTGATGAAAATGAAAAGAAATAGACCTAACCGAAAGGTTCGGCAGAGGTTTTCTCAAGCTAGGGACCTTGAAAGAACAAGATGGAGCTAATGCAATGTGCAACATATATATGATGGCAAATTCAATTAAATTCAATTAAAAATAAAATAAAATAAAATAAAAATGAATTCTGGACCAAAACTAAAGTAGAACAAGTTTTCCAAGCCTTAACTGTAATGATATGGATCCATTTTACTATATCATTATCATGAGTAAATTACTTCTTAATGTGTATATGCACACTGTAACAACCTTTAAGGTTAAGTGCCTAAAGGTCACATTGGCCATTCATACAGTATATCACCCACAAATGTATGGTTACCAAAACAAACAATCCTGTCTTTCTGCAGCCAAGTTAATTGGCCCATTAGCATTTCATCGCAGAAGTTTATTCTAGTAAGTTTGTAAAGAGTAAGCAACATAGTTGCCCAGTTCCACTCTGAAGTTTTTTCCCTTGACAGCCTATTAATTTCTCGTGTCTTTATAACATCAAGAAACTGGCTTGTTCGAGTCTCCATTTTTCCTCTTTAAAGATTTACCTTAAGTGGTACGAATAAAAACAGCTTCTTTCAATTATGTTTTCCAGGTAAAGTCAGCAAGAAAGAATAATTGCACTGGGTGTTGTGGCTCCCAGAGATGGATTACAAGCTCAAGGCAGAGCTGTCAGATGCTCCGTAGGGGATTTGGGGGAAAGCGGGTGTCTCTGGGTGAGCGTGTGCTTGTTTATGTGTGGTGAAGTGGTGGAAGCAGTGTTGGTTTGTGCTGATTAAAGGCTTGACAGCTGTCCACACATTTTGTATGGCCATGCAACTGAATCTAGGGTCTATGACACCTGTCAGTATGTGCTCACATGTAGCCTAGTTCTGAGCACAACGATTTCAATAGTAAGGCAAATTATGTGGCACCTGTCCAGATCACGCTTAACACAGCTTACATTAGGTTAGAAAAACAGTATCATTTAAATGGCACTCATGTATAAAGGCATTTGGGCAACACGGTCTCCTTCTCCTTACAGCATATTTCATCACACCAAAATGTAAAGACCTCATAAAATGGTTTGTAGCAAATTAATTTCCTGTGCTGACTTTTTTCAACTGAATTCAAATACATTTTTAATATTTAACTAGAAAAGCATGTTGACTCAATAAAGCCCTGTTTGAAATTTCAATTCAAGTTTGAATGCTTATAGGACTTGCAGACAGAGAGAATGATAAATCGATAGAACGATAGACTGAACGATATAGAACGATAGATCGATAGAACGATAGATCAATAGATAGAACGACAGATAGATAGAACGATAGAACGATAGAACGATAGATAGATAGATAGATAGATAGATAGATAGATAGATAGATAGATAGATAGATAGATAGAGTCTTAAAAATAAAGGTGCTTCACGATGCCATAGACAAACCTTTTTGTCTAAATGGTTCCATAAAGAACCTTTAACATCTGAAGAACCTTTCTGTTTCACAAAAGGTTCTTTGTGGTGAAAGAAGGTTCTTCAGATTATAAAAAGGTAAGAAAGAGATGGAAAAAAGAGATCTTTAAAGAACCTTTGACTGAATGGTTCTTTGTGGAACCAAAATGGTTCTTCTATGGCATCGCTGTGAATAACCTTTTAAGCACATTTATTTTTAAGAGTGTAGATAGATATATAGACAGATAGACAGATGGATAGATGGATAGATGAATAGATGGATTATAATGTCCATTTTAATTTCCAGAAATTTGTACTGTGTATTTTTATTTTGGTCCATTGCCCTAGATTAAAAATATTTTTTTTAAAACTGCAAAACTGCTAAAGGTTGGTTTTGTGAACTGTGTACCAGCATAAACATCCTTAAAGCTCACAGACATGGACTAAAAGTGATTTCATGGAGTTCATGGAGGCTTTAAAGGTCATGAATAAAAGACGTCTAAAACACTTTGTAGTTTGGGTTTGAGAAGGTCTGGCTAGAAAGATGTCTGGAGAGATCCTGCATATGTTACAGCAACAAGACAAAAAAAGTACAGCCACAGTGTTTTTCAGAGTAAAAAAATTAAATAAATAAAACGCCATTTTTGTCTTGGGTAACACCACCTGTTCCAGATGTGGCACTGACAGATGTTTGCATGCATTAAACTGTCATAAGAATAATTTCTGCACTCTCTCTCTAGGCTTTTTGTCGTCATGTGTTTGTGTGTTGCCCTTCGTGCCATATGTGAGTAATTTCATTGCACATCTGTAATCTTATTTCATAATAGCATATGTCATGGTACGATGGCTTCATATGACTAGAATCCTAGATCTCCTCACAAACACATTGAGTATACAGGGATCACGCATTGTATCTCAAAGAGTCATACAGAAAAGCCAACATCCCATCGAAAACTTTCCACAGTCAGAATCAATTACACATCATGTCACAAAACACATTACCATTCAGTACTGATCAAACTTTCTCTGCCTCTCTATGCTTGAGGTGTCAGGGAACTGGATGGATATCACATAATGGATATTCTGAGAGCCATCATGCATTATGTTGGGTGGGGAATGGAGGTGACGCCTGAAGTGTGAGCACTGATGAGTTATTCTTATGCCACTTCAATTTTGAGGGACGAAGAGCATTGTTTTGCTTTATGCATGCCTTTTTTCCTTTCCCCATCTAATATTTGTCCGATCACATTTGCCAAGAAATATGTATTTCTGTTTAGCCACATTTTGAGCTAAAGGGGCCAAATTTGTGATGCAATTGCTGTCATATTTAATTAGTGATTTGCCAAAATGAATACGCTCGGGAAATTCAGTCAGTGCTCATTTAAATAGATAGGAGCTGTACTTGAATGTCTAAAAAAATGGCTGCCTGGGGTGTTACAAAGATGAAATCTCAAAGACTGCAGTTTTAAAGAGGCCCAATTTTTTTCCTTTTTTGAACTAGCATGTATACATTAAAATAAAGTACTAAAAACAGTGTTAAAAAAACATAAAAATACTAACATTAAAACTGAAATTAAATCTTAAACTTAAAATGAAAGCTCAATATATAAAATAAATATTAAACCTGCCTTACACTCCATGCAACTTAAAATGTAACATTTGAAATCAAGTGAAGAACAGCAAAATGAGAGCAAGTGAAAATGTGAGCTCAGATGAGTTATTCCTGTGCCAGTTCAATTTTGAGGGACAAAAAGCATCTAATTTTGCTGTATTTGGGCAAAATTTGCATTCCAATTGCTGTCATATTTAATTAGTGATTTGCTAAAACGGTTTGCCTGAGGGTGTTACAAAGATGAAATCTCAAAGACTACAATTTAAACAGGCCTAAAACGTTCCCTTTATAGAACTTTCCAAGATGCTAAATCAGACGCATTTCCGTGCTGAAACTATTATGCAGAATGTGGCAGTTAATTTATGTAACTCTACTTCCAGCAGCAAAACACAAATCAGACATTTTGGATTGCACATTTCTGGTTTGTTTTTCTCAGGTGCACGTATTAAGCTAACATGATAAATTGAGTAAAGCACAACATCCGGTAATCTGACACACTGTGCATGTCTAAGCAACCGTTTAAACTGCAGAGTTTAATCCTGTTGTGTTTTACACTTTGTCATTCTAAATTTGCGTATCATTCTGTGCTTCCCTAGAAAGATACGCTCGCCAAAAACATCTCTCATCTCTCAGATAAATGGCAGCAGTGATGAAAATAGAAGGGTAATCATTTATATGAGATAACAGAAGCGTAGTGACCAGTCTTTGCCACCCACAGTCTGACTGCATGGCAGCTCATCACTCTTCTTGTCTTCTACAGCTATAATCCTCCTGTTCACAGTAATGAAGGGCCAACAGAATGAAGAAACACTAATGCTGGGTCATTCCTACAGTTTGGTGGATTTTATGTCCCCATGAAACAATACTGCATATTTTACATAAATTTCATGCCAGTTTTTCATGCATAGATGTACCCCATTAACACAAATTCGTAATAATAAAGCACTTCAAAGACAAATTCCCATGCCCCTAATCATGTTTTCTCAACTACACTTTGAAATAAATGTTACATATATATTTCTAAATTAGCAAATTTATGTATTAGTATACATACCTCTACAGCTACTTATACATTTTGACGTAAAATACCATCAGTTGTTATACATATTTTTGTAATGCATGTGTAAAACCATTAAATTAGTCTCTCAAACTCCAGTCCACCTTGTTACATTGGTGCTACATGCCTTTTAAAATCTTTGGTTCATGACCTAAATCACATGACTTGGTAGAAGTGATATAATTTCCTTTGAGGGAAAACAACTTCAAGAATAAAGTATGTATTAGAAAATTCACCTCAACACTTTTGATGAATGTCTGCGCTATTTTTAATTTTGTTATTTTATCTCAATATTTCATCTGTTCTTTCACAACATTTGTTAAATTTAGTCAGTGAAAAGTTTTGAGGTTAATTTATCACATTTTGTGTCTATGGAAAATAGTAATATTTTAAATATTTAAATCCATTTCAGATTTATGCAATGAAAATGTTGAAGTCAAAATTATATTAAGTAAAAAGCTCAAATTAGACCCTTGTTATTATTTTTTAATTTAATACTTACTATTATTAATCTAAGTAAACCTCAAGGAACATTAAAATAATGCCTTTAACATAAATTACACTTTAAAAATATACAAATATCAATAAGAATTCTATGAAAATTAATTTATACATTCTGTAAAATTGAGGTAAGGTGGTCTTTCTGAATAATTAAAAATGTTGTGCTATAACAACTATATTAGCAAATGTTTCTATTTCTTTTTATAACACACTGATTCATCATCATCCTGCAAATGCTAAATTTATATCTAAATACATTACAAATTAAAAGTAAATGTGCATTGATCATCTTCCCCATATTACCCTGTGTATTCAAATTCTTCCGATATACTGTAACTGTTACTGTAAAAATGTCATGTAACAGGGTGGACAAATTTCTTAGAATGTGAATTTGAAATATTTGATCAGAATTCTTAGGTTATACTACCCTGAGCTTTTCTGAAAGACAGACATTTTCTCCCTCAGAGAAGACTAAAAAAGAATGGACTTTTGCAAACCCAATCAGTCCAAAATCCACCAAACTGTAGAAATGACCCTTCTGCTTAACAAGCTGCTCTGTCTATAGTTCTTTCTGAGGTAAAAGTCTCAAGTTGTGTCAACTACAAGTTCTAGTCAAGCAAGGTTCTTGCAGCCAGGAGCTCATCTCGCAAGCCACACAGTGCCTGGAGTGTCAATTATGACTATATTTTCACCTAAGAAGTGGTGTAGAAACAGTATGGAAAACCTGCCACTATCCCATGTGCATTTCCTAAAAAGGCGGTACAAACAAAAGGGAGCCGTAAGGGAGATATGCGTTGAGAGACACAGATGAGCGCTGATAGAGAAGGCCTTGATGTGGCGGTGATGAAGGCGAAGCTGAGTACACTGAGCGCAGCTCCATTCATCTTGCCCCCACAGCAGACAGGCTGCAGTAATGACTCCCCAGAGAGCACGGCTCTGCCTCTGACCTTGGATACACATCTTCTGCCAGAGCGCTACGCCACTCCCTCGGGGACTACCTACCTAGCGTGTGTGGGCTTGGCGGAAAAGGGAAATCTTCGAAAACAGAAAGTTGTTGTTGTTGTCAGTTGTTGTTGTTTGGCTCGTTCAGAGAAACGAGAGTGAAAGACTACTGAACCTCGGCTGATGATCAACACATCCAAATAGTGTTAATATTAATGATTCGGCAGAGTAAATCATTAAACAGGGTTGGGGCTGAGAGAATAGCTATGTCAAGACAAGGCTGTTGTAACTGTACCATTCGATGCTCGTGAGTGAAATGTATACTTGTCAGGTTTTGCAGGCCTTAAGTGGATCACTAAAACCAGATTTGGAAACAGCAGTGCTTGCATGGCAGAACAAGAATAGTGCAAAAGTTTAAGGCAAGTTTAGGAGCAAGTGTTTGGTTGTGAGCTGCTGATTCAGCACTGTCAATGTCACCACGCTCTGTCGTCTTCCTGTCGCTTGTGAATGAAAATCAACACATAAAATAGATGATGTACTACCTTTGTAGTGAAACACAAAAACAGTTCACAGTGCAAGTGCAAAACTTAAGAGCAATTGCAAAATCCTGTAGCTCAAATAGTGGCGCTAGCAAAGCCAAGGTCATAGATTTGATTTCCAGGGAAAGCAAGAACTGATCAAAAATGTAAACGTGTGCCTTCAATGCAATGTAAGTTGCTTTGGATAAAAGCATCAGCCAAATGCATACATGTAAATGTAAATGCAATAAAAGAATCAAGACCAATCACAATTCAGTATGCAAATAATGTATATAATCAGTACCACCGCTCCCTATACGCAGAGTACGCAGTTTGCGTAGGGCACCAACTCCCTGGGGGGCACCATCCCAGTTGCTAAAACAAACAACAAAAAAATGTGACGCGCCATTCCCGCATCCGCAACCGCTCGCACCTCATGTTTGCGGCTGAATGCAAATGATCATAATTGATGATCATAATTGAACTATGCCCGTGAAAAGACATCAGCAATCCGACGCCAAAAAAAAGAAGAAGATGAAAACGAAGCCCGTGCGTCACTTTCAGATAGGCTACATTAATAATCCTCTGAAACTTTTTTGGGTGTTGAGGTTAATAACGTGTTTTAATGTCGGTAATAATTTCACCACCTCCAACGCATCTAATATTCTCTCTGAGTCTCCATGTTCACTTACGAAAGTTAGCCATGGTTTTAACATGAATTTTTTATTTTTTTTTAAATAATGGTTCTTGTAGCCATGGTAACCGCAAATTAACAATGGTTTTGTTACTTCAAATAATAATAAGTTATACAAAGAAGTATTAAGATAGTATTTGTGTTGTTATAAAAACAAACCTAAGCCAACAACAGCCTTTAAAATGACTTAAAATGCATTATATAAAAACAATGAGGTAACCCTGCTGAAAAAAACAACAGATCACAGAAAATTCCAACACCATCACAAATGAATCACAAATACCATTACAAAAATTATAAACCATCAACTTTTAACCATTAAAACAATTAAAAAAATGGTTTTCTGCCATGTGTTTTGGGACATATTCCATTAGGATTTATTGGTTTTAACAAGCCACCAATAGAAGGTGACCAATTACCAGTAGAGACCAACAGGGTCTATTACAGTTTCCATTAAATCCAATACAAGTCTATAACCAGTAAAACCATTAAAAATGTTGTGATGGTGTCTATTTTTTCAACATTACATGTTATACATGTCTGCAAAGGGAGCCAAAGGCCTGGTAATTGCTGCCGTTACACTGATCATATCCATGTTTATTAGGCTATTTACCAAATGTTAAATTCAAATATCCACTTAATCTTTAATTTTTGTCCACCTTTTTGCAATAATTGACACAGCCTCTATAATGTCTTCAACAAAAAATTAAATCAATCAATAAAATCAATAAAAAAAACATAAAATCAATCAGACAACTGTATTAAAATAATAGCCATAGGTAACTGTCTAGAGCTACAATTGTAATTTGTAAATAATACAATTTAATTACAATTTATTTATTTATTTAAATATTTACCAAATATTAAATTCAAATATCCACTTAATCTTAAATTTTTGGCCACCTTTTTGCTATAGTTGACACAGCCTCTATAATGTCTTCAACAACAACAACAACAACAAAAAAGTGGACACCACAACCCTTACAAAAATTAACCATGGTTTTCATAGTAAAACTGCTTAATTTTCTTTTCCATGATTCCTGAATTCTTGAGACCATAAAATCAATCAGGCAACTGTATTAATAAAATAATAGCCATAGGTAACTGTCTAGAGCTACAATTGTAGTTCTTGAACAAGTTCAAGTTCAAGTTGAGCTTTATTGTCATTCCTCTACATGTGGGGACATACAGTGGAACGAAATGTCGTGCCTCACAGGACCACGGTGCTTCATAAATACATACATACAACAATGAAGTAAAACAGTATTTAAATTGTAAATAATACAATTTAATTAAAATGTATTTATTTATTTTCTTTTATATTTTATTAAAGTTCTATTTTGACCCCTATAGTAGGTGTTTTTTTTTTCTTCCATAATATTTGAGGAAGGGGGCACATCAATACAATCCTGCTTAGGGCACCCATTTGGCCAGCAGCGGCCCTGTATATAATGTATATATATGTATAAACAATAAATCGAAATAGGCCTTCAGTAGCAAACAAAGTCAATGAGGGTTTTTTTTGTGCTTTCTTTTCAAAAGAAATTTATTCCTACATTTCTTTGGTAGTTATATATACACTTTATGTTAACAATTTGTAATTTGTAATATAAGCTATATATTTAAATAACAGTGATAATTATAAAAAGTATGTGCAGTTATTTTAAATTAATAAATTAAAATTAATTTAAGTTAATTGAAATAAATATGAAATAAAATAAATTATATATAGTAGATTAAATAAAAAAAAACATAGAAAAATTAATTGAAAATTAGACATGCTTCCTTGGCAAATAAATGAATAAAATAAGTTGGAGTTGAAGAGCTAATATTAAAGTGAAATAAATATAAATTATTAAATTAAAATGAAAATATAAAAAATATATTAATATATACTAGTAGTATAATTTATTATAACAGTATATAAATGACACTAAATAATTTATATAACAGTATATAAATAATACTAAAATAACATTGATAAAAATAAGATAGCAAACTGGAGATGTGAAAATATCATCACATGCAATCAAAAACCACAGACGAAACTGAAATTTCTCTTTCACAGTGGCAGAAAAAAGCTTCTTCAAAATCAACGCACATCAAGTGTGTGGCACCGGTTTACAGACTTAATTTCCCATTTAATTCATCAGATTGTGTTTGATTTGAATCTTCAAATGTTCCGACTGTCAAGAAAGAAGAAACACTTGTTTTGATAGCTGCTACAAAGACTATCGTTTGAAAGATTAGTCTTAAAATGTGAAGTTTTGTAGAGTGGCTAAGAAGCAGCTAGTGTTGACACAGCAACCCTCCCCTTATCTGTAGAGAAATCCCTGACAGAATACTCCACAAACAAGATCAAGGCTGGGTCCTGATACTCAGGAACTATTTGATGCGTCCCCTTTTTTCCAGCGAGGAGGAGCAAACATCAAAGAGGAGCTGTGAGGTCTGCAAATGTGAGACATTACCTTGAAAGCGTCTTCAAAGACAGCATCCTTAAATAATCTGTTTAATGGAATAAAAATGGCTAATTGACTACTCGAAGGTAGTAATTTCCCACCTGAGGGTTGTTCTGTGGAGGGGGAAGGCAAATAATTAGCAGAAGTCAAAAAAGTTCAGAAAACAGTCGCAAATATGTGAAATAGTGGTGTTTTTGTTGTTGTTGTGATCTTTCCTTTTCATTTACTGCATCACAACAACCCAATTTTATTAGCAATATTGCATTACTACTGCCCAAAAGTAAAAAAATAAATAAAAAAAACTGCCATTTTAAAGTATTTTTTAAATAAAAAATTAAACAAACAAATAAATAAATACAAAAGTTGCTAAAATGCAATTATGTATTATTCTTATTCTTATTATTTATTGTTATCATTATTATTATTATTATAAAAGGTGGCAACAATGATATTTTAACAATAACCTAACAATATATTGTTTACTAGTATACTAACAATAATCCTTTATCTTATTACTGTTGTTGTTGTTGTGGGATTGGACTGGACTAACATATAAGAAAAAGTACAAAGTACTATTTAAGACTGTTACGGTCTTACATAAATAGCCTCTAGTTTTTTAACAATATCTTCTGAAGGCTTGCTATGAAAGTGGCAATTGCTGTGTAATTTTGACCTTTATGACCTTTAATCAGGTTTTTGTTTTGGATTCGTGTTGGGTTCAGTGACAAACTTGGGCAGGTGAAGTCCCATATGCCGCATGTGGCAGCCACGGTTGAGAGGTTGGCAAAGCAAGACTGGCATCAACACCAGTCCAAGAGACTGAACACACCTGTCAACACAGATTAGGATTAACAGACAGATTCATCTTGGATTCACCCCACCAGGCTGCTGACCAGCCAGTATGAATGAATGGAGAATGAACCTGGTGTGAGTCAGATGTTGGACCTGTAAAAAAAGTCATTTATTGCATCATGATCTCAAAATCTAAAATCTTGCGTTTTACAAAAAGGCAGCACTGAGATCTGCTGTAAAAAAAAAACTGATGGCAGTAAACTGATCAAAAGTGACAGTAAGGGCATTTTAAATGGTTTATGAAAGATCATGTGACACTTAAGACTGGAATAATGGCTGCTGAAAATTCAGCTTTGCATCACAGGAATAAATTACATTTAAAAAATATATTCAGATAGAAAACTATGTAATAATATAAGTGCATTTTCTGTCAAATACATGCAGATCCAATTCAAACCCACGTAGGCAGTATCATGGAGCACAGATCTTCATCCTACGAAGTCCTATAGAAGTCCTATCTACTATATAGGATGTGAACAAAAATGCCCAGATGACTCTGAGAACGTGAGCCATGTGTTTTCTTGCCAGAACCTGTCAAAAGATTTTCTCGTGTCCTTCTCCCTTCTGACTCTAGATGCATCCATGCATTAATGATTTAAATTAGGACGTATATCATGCATTGTGTCATCCCATATCACAACATTTTACTTTCCTCTCCTGATTCCATTATTAGGTGAACTAATGGCAGTTTGGCTCTTGGGCCAAAGCCAAGACTAAAACAATGACATTGAAGTCTGATGAAGCTTACGCCCAATGTCAAACAAAACCCACAAGAGGAGCTGTCATGCACAAGCTGTAATCTATAAACTCAAGCAGAGTGAAATATGAAAAGTCACATTGTGAGACATAAAATCACAATTGTGATAAATGAAATAACAAATCTAAGCTATAAAGTTACAACTGTGTGATATAAAGTCAGAATGACTTATTTCTAATTGTTATTCTGAGGTGGAAACAGCTTTCATGGAAATAATTTACACTGAAAGGCTTGAGGGAAATATCATTTGCATGTGCATGTAAATGTGTCATTTGCTAGGTATGTAAAGATGTTTATGTGTGGGAATACTTAGAGATGGTAATTTAGCCTATTAGCATGAATAGCCTCCTGTTTGTGTTTATTTTTTTATTAGCTCAATGAATATATTACTGAATACATTGTTTTCATTTATTCTGCATTTCACATCTCTTGTAATTAAACAGCTAATTAACAGCTGAGGAAAAGTGTGTCCAGGCAGAGTACGTATGCCATCTGTAGTGTCAGAAAGATAATGCAACCATCCATCACATCTCTACCTGATGCAGCTATCCGACCTCGATCCATCCGCTCATGCCTCGGTCACATGACTTGAGTTTAAATGAATAGTTCACCCAAAAATAAAAATTCTGTCATCATTTATTCACTCTCAAGTTGTTCCAAAACTGTATGCATTTCTTTTTTTCTAAAAGAAGATATTTTGAAGAATGTGGGTACAGTTTTTGGTGGCCATTGAAGATTTGTTTTGTTTTGCTTTGCTTTGCTTTGCTTTGCTTTGCTTTGCTTTGCTTTGCTTTGCTTTGCCATACTATGGAATTCAATAACTACCATCAACTGTTTGGTTATCAACATTCTTCACAATATTTTCTTCTAATATATTCTAAAGTGACATCACCATTAAGTGTTAAAATGGAGTGTTAAAAAGGAATGTTCACATAACCAATATACTGTATATATTTTTTTTTAAAAGCAAAATTTTGAATGTTAAAGGTTAATAAAGATTTTGCACATAACGCTGAAATATGTCCACAGATAGAGGTTGGATAGTACTGTGAGCAACACTGAGACACAAAGAGAAGTGCTAATAAACAATATACTGTATAATGTTTCTCCAATGTTGATACGTTGAGCAGTCATTTTGGAATTTGGAATGTTGATTCGGTTCCTCCGACTTTCCGAGTCTGAACTCTGACTTGAGGGGCGTTCCAGTTACAAGTTCCTTCTGAGAACTCAGAATTTCCAACATCCGAATACAAATGTAACTTACCATAGTTTACATTACAGCCATGATGCCAGATTTGCTTCTGTAGTTGTCATAGCTATTGCTATTAGGAGAACACTTGCATTTACACAGCCTCAAAGCTAACAGACAAATCCGCAAAAGTCTTATTTTAATTTCATGAGGTCTTTTGAGTCCTTCCTCTGTCAAAGCTCAGCATTAGAAGAAGAGCTGAGTTCCGAACAGAGAATAAAGTGCAGCCAAAGGCCTCTCAGCAGCATAATGAGTCTTACAACCATACACAGTGATAGCTTGTAGCGGCAGCAACACAGCAGGACAAGCCTGCGCTGGCCAACAGCATCAACCCATAATTTGCAAAGCTTTAACTCAGATTGTATGGTTTTGAACTGATCTCGCCATTTCTGTAATTTGCTGGCACAATCTCGCCAGTTGACAATTATAAACCACTTCACATTATTAAATAAGAGCTTTTTAGCATCATTAAATGCTCCTTGAAATACTGGCAAGTATGTTTATATTTCCTATTTAAACAGTCAGCAGCTTGAAAGGGTCGTCCCTTGGTTTTTATTAACAAGTCACGTCAAGTCACCTTTATTTCTATAGCACTTTATACAATACAGATTGTTTCAAAGCAGCTTTAAAGTGGTAAACGAGAAAGTAATGATTCACTGATGCAAACAGAATTGTTCATCAGTTCTGAAATGAGTTTAATTCATTTATAAAGCAGCGATGAGCATCCAGCTCACTTCAGTTCTCATCCAATAGTATCCGTGCAGTCTAATAGTTTTAAGTGAGTTAACAAATAGTTTTTAGTTTATGCATAATTCTGAGCAATGATTTTCTACATAACATTACTAATCAGAGGTGCAGTGTTATTTTTTAATATTATTTATATACTGTATTACAGTATTTATTAATATTTTGAATTAGTTTTATTTTTATATTTACAGTAATTTTGTCATTTTTAAATCATTTTTAATTTTGAAATAGCTTTCATTTATTTTTATTTCAGTTTTAGTGCATCAACTTAAACTTATTTCAGTTATTTGCCAAGGTAATATTTTTTTACATTTTCATTTAGATTTCCTTTAATATTTATATTTTATTTCAATGAACAACAACAACACTGAGTTATTATTATTATTATTATTTACATATTTTTATATGACATATTTTATAACTAAACTAACTTAACTTTAAAGTTTGAAAATAACCCATACCCCATGGATTGTACGCTGCCATGGATTGTAATATTTTCATATTGAATTGCAAATATTTGTGCATGCCTTTGCATTTTGTAATTTTATTTTACAATAACACTGTCATATATCCAAAAGCAAATAGACATGAAAAAACCCCACAAAACTCTAATTCCATTCATTCATTCAAAAAAAAAAACAAAAAAAACAATATGCCACAAATGCTGTTCATTGAGCTTAATTCATATTGCGTACTGCCTGAGAACCACATAGTCTAAGCATTTCCCTGTAAGACTGTCAGTGTGAGCTTCAAGCCAAAATGAATGCAAAGCCCCTGCTTGGAAGCTTGCCCCACACCATGATTGTGCATGAAGACTTGCACACCAGGGAATCGGCATATTCCAGCATTTCATCCCAAAACACAGCGATTTGTTGACCAATCAAGCAAGAGAACGCAGCAAGAAGGCGTAAGCTTCTCATAATCTCACTAAGCCAGAGCTAAGCCAAGACCTCCCTTGATTTTTCCAAGGGATAGAGAGGTGCAAATATTCAGTCACTTGGTGGATGACATGGACTCACCCAACAGTCCTTGAAAAATACTTATCTGACCTAACTTCCATCACCAGCAGAGCCAGCAGCAGGAAACCAAGATTTCCCATCGTTATGCCTGAGTAGATGTGTCTTTAGTCATCATACATCAGTCAAGTGCTGACACCTTCAGTGGATAGAGTTTGTAATGAGATCCATCTGCTTGTTCTGAAAATTAGGATGGTCTCAGTCTTATAAGATCCAGCTCTTCTGACGAACATCTTCCAAATAGCCAAACACTGACCTCAGAACAAAAATATCTCCAGAAAGAGCTCAAACAAGATCAGGCAAAAATGTTTTACCTCCATGAAAGCCTTTCAGTAAAATGTATTTTGAAATGGTTGCTTTAAAATCTGACTGGATAAGGTATTGTAAATTCAATTTATTAAGCAGGAAACTGCTTCAAACCATACAAAATAAGGACCAGAATATCACTCTTTTGAACCACTAAGAACATTAGTAGCTTTCTGCAATGCTTTTGCAACCACCAAGTTTAAAAAACACAACCCAAGAACAAACTGACATTTCTGCAAAATGATTGAATTTTGTGGCACTTTCAAAGTGAAATGCCCAGCATTAAAAAAATGTTTTATTCAAAAACTGATAAGCATGAATCTGGCAATGTATTATTATAACACTGTTTTTTGTGCATTTATTTATTGGGAAATAAAATGTCGATGTGTGTGACATTTGAAAACATACTACCTAAATTAATCCCTACCCTAAGAATAACCCTAAAAGCAAATGTGAGATAAAAATGCATTTGCTTAAGCAACCATGCCATTTTAGTTTGTTAGTCGTTGAGCTCTTTTATCGCAACTCATGTCTCATGGGACTTGTACCTGTTCACTTCGTATCAGAAGTGCAATGCTGAGCTTCATTTGAGCTACAAAGCAAGTTTACTATGTTGGAAATGCCATATACAGTAATGAAAACATCAAAATGTATTAGTAAAAGTGTTCTGAGGTCATACAATAGTATTGTGCAAGGAACCACACAAAAATAAGCCTTTGTTATTCAATTATTTGCCCTGTAATTATAATTTGTTTGAAATGGAATAAAGGCTGTTGGTGTTTTAGTGCCTCTAGTGTTTACTTCACTGGGAAACTGTAGTGAATTGTATGTATAGGCACGTTTTCGGAGTTTGCAAAAATGGAGGAAGAGACATGCATCCAGTGAGCCTAAGTTGAAAAAAATTACTGATGTCAATAAATGTAACTATTTAATGAAGAGTGATGAGTCTTGATTAAAATACACTCAATACAGTT
The DNA here is from genome assembly GCA_027422415.1 of Schizothorax lantsangensis. Classification (NCBI taxonomy): domain Eukaryota; kingdom Metazoa; phylum Chordata; class Actinopteri; order Cypriniformes; family Cyprinidae; genus Schizothorax; species Schizothorax lantsangensis. The sequence goes on along the minus strand of CM049841.1, from coordinate 7,592,290 downwards.
ATTTTACAATGATTAAGTGGGTTTGATTAACTTTAGCACAGTCAGCTTTAAAAATAAAAATAGCATAAGAAAACACGTATATGTTAAAGATGAATTTCATTCTTGATTCATTTACTTAAGGTAAAAAAGGTTCAGATAAACCATGTTTGAGGAACAAGAGCAGCTTGGGCAACAGTAGGGAGACTGTGTCAATCCTTTGCCAGCAACAGGCATGCTGGGAGTAAACGTGTCCACCTGCCATTCATTTCTCCCTTCTCTGAGCACGACTGGCACACAGAGTCTCAGCTACACACAGCCTGTGTGGAACTACCAGATCACTTGCCACACAGCCAAAATACAACTGATGGTGACGCATTAGTGAGCACAACAGTTATGCCAACCACAGGGATGATATGCAAAAACTCAATAGTAGTGCTCAAATGCTACATATAACAGACATGAACATTTAGCGTGTTTGATTATTTACTCAGCTCACTCGGCTGTAAAGTTGACAGTACACAACTTCTTGTTGAAAGGACTAGTAAGCTAGTAAGAAAATCAGTAAGCTACTGTGATGCTGATGTTGCTAAGCTTAATTAAACTTGCTTATCCCCAATGTAATCCGGATCCTTATCATTTTATCACATCATCACTGCCACCATGACCAAAAATAGAAAAACAAATGTATTTACTAAATAAATTTACTGTGAGTCAAAGAACACTTGTATGATTGTTCATTCATTTTTGATTAACATTTGTTGTATAAATAAATAAACAAATACAAACCATCAATAAATCTTAAGCTATTAACTTAATTTTGATGTATATATATATATATATATTTTTTTTCTATTCTATTTATCTGTTGAATGCACTTTTAATTACCACTGTGAAATGTGCTATATAAATAAAAATAAATAAATATGTTTTTCCCTTATTTTTGTCCTTCCTCAACTTCAAAATGTAATGTACAAGCATATGACTCTACTCATCAGTGATGATTATTTTAATGCCTTTGTAATTTAACCATCATAATAAAATATCCAAATACAATAATATTATAGGCCAAACTGAAAATGCACTTCATTTTACATGAATGTCACTGTATCAGGGTCTTTAGCTTGAAAAAGGTGAAGACCCCTATAGTATAATCATTACTAACTCTTACCCTGTAATAAAGAAAAAGCGCAGAGGAACATTAATCTGTGCTGGAAACGACCCTCTTTCCCACATGGCAGTCAAAGTCATGTTGTCCGAGTCGTGCTCAATTTATGGATCACTATACAGTATGCTTGACATATTTCTGAAACCTTGTCCCATATTGCTAATAACTGTAATGTAGTGATGATGCATTGTTCGGGAAAACTGACTTTAGCTCTCGGACAAATAAACAATCATGCTCTACCTGTCAAAGCTTAATGTTAAGCCCCGCAGAGGATGCAATACTTAAAACGAGAGGAGACTGGGTTGTTATTGTATTCTGACAAGCTTCAAAACATGGAGATCGTATGCGTGCCAACTCTGTGGGGCTTGTGCTGTCCAACCATCTGTGGGCGCACTACATGCCCAAATTGCATCCAGCCCTGCCAGACCCTGTTACCCAGCGCCATGCTGTCTTCTCACTATGAATGTGGGCAGAGTCTAGGAAATCCCTGCCCAATGTGTGACTGAATCACTGATGCAATCCGATTAATCACATGTGTGTTAGAAAATAGCACACAGCTAAATTGCTCATCAACAATGCTGTCATTATGGCATGCATTAGGGATGCTACTTCATTTAAAAAACATAAGCTATCACCATTAGATTTGTTCATTGGCAGGTATTTTTTATCCAAAGTGACTTGCGTTGCATTTTAATTATGCATTTACCATGTGTGGTCCCTGGAAAGTGAACTTGCGACCTTGATGTTGGTAGTGCCATCAAGCTTCAGCTACAGAAAGTCTACAGACTAGTATCTATCTCTACAAGGTCAGACAGTTAATTATATCACTTGGTCTTAAAAAAAATAGTACATTTATTGTATATGAACCTTTTCATTATTGTATCAGTGTAGGATTTGGTGACAACCGTTGACTTCATTTCTACAATGTGTACAGGACATATCATGCATATAACATGTAAGAATACGTAATAGCTTGATGCTGAAATAATTAAAACACAGATACATGAATCCACCAAATGAGCAACTTACATTAAGATTAAATTAACAGATTTATTATTTTTTAAAGACATTAACACTTTTATTCAGCAAGGATACATTAAATTTATCGATAGTGCCAGTAAAGACATTTATAATGTAAAAAAATGTATTTCAAATAAATGATGTTCTTTTGAACTGTTAAGCAGCACAACAGTTTTTAACATTGACAATAATAAGACATTTTTCTTGAGAGGAAAATCAGCATATTAGAATAATTTCTGAAGGATCATAAATGATTATTTTTTACATTTATAATTTTAAAAAAATATATTTGTATTTAAAAAAAATATTGTCATTTTCATAATGTCATAATATACTACAATACTACTGTTTTACTGTATGTTACTGTATATATACTGTATATATATAATAATAAGAATAAATGTTTCTTGAGCACCAAATCAGTGTGTTAAAATGATTTCTGAAGGATCATTTGTACATTTTTTATATATATGTTTAATCATATATTTAATATATATTTTACAACATACAGTATTACAATAGAAAACAGTTACTTTTTACTTGTAACACTTGTAATAATATATTACAATATTACCCTTTTATTATATTTTTGATCAAATAACTGCAGCCAAAAATCTTACTGACCCCAAATTTTTCAATGGTTTTACATATAATATGCAGTACCAAAAATTCTAAACAGAATCTATTTTCATTTAAATAAAATACACCAATTTCCCCAGTACGTTTTGGGTTTATTAGAGTATTGAGCTGATAACTTAGCAGAATGCTAATGTGATTTCAAAGTCTATTAATGCAGCCACAATCTTAGCAACACAACAAGTAATGTACTTGGATGCCTGCTAAATATAGCTAGAAAATGTCCTTTCTGCTTGAATATAAAAAAATAAAAAAAAATAAAAAAAAACTTAGGCTGAGTTTCAAATCACCAATAAAGTCTGATAAAAATAGCTTCTTTAGCAAAAATAAAAAAATAAACACACACACATACGTCAAGTTGATCCAGTTAACATTGTTGTTTCTCATGAAGGCCATTCTGAGTCAGTTGTGAAGTTTCATTTCCGTTGTGCTATATTAGAAAGTAGTCACCCACACAGGCAGTAAACAGTTCAGCAGCTCACTAGAGTTTGGAGCAGAGCCTTAGTCTTCTGGGATCAATAAGGAGTTAAATGCTTGAGAAGTTAAATGATTCAAAGTACCTGAGAAAAATTAGGGTTTTAAAGAGGGACCTCAAGAACGACCACACATCATTCTGTCTGTCAGGGTAGCAATAGCTTTGTGCTAATTAGGGAGTGTGTGTGCTGGTGGTTTCTCTCAGAGGAACCCGCTAATGAAGGAAGTGACACGTGCCTGAGCTCTTACTGTGTCACACTACAAGCTGTCAATCATTGCCATCTCTTCTGGTCAAGAGACGCATGGCTGCTCTGAGATTTAGCTCTGCTCCATAAGGGTGTTTTAAATGTTACTGTCAGTCAAATGATAGCTTCTTGACCACTGCACATTATTAGTCTCTGTCTCTCATGATACGCTCCTACAGAGCTAAAAGTTAACTTCTGTTCTTTGTTGGCATACGCTCCATTAGGTGGTCATTGTTGCCATTTCTGTTTGCTTCATTGAGCAGCATTCAAATCTCCAGAAATAAATATTGAATTTGATATATTTGTACACACAGAAAAATAATAATTGTTTAAATCTACAGTATTAAAGTTTGGGAGATGAAAAAAATTGTTTCCACCAATCTCTAAAATGAATTGCTTTATTCTTAAATAATGGGAAACTTTATAGGAAGAGGTAAAATAGGAGAAATGTAAAAAAAAAAACTTGTGAAAACTGTTACACAAACCAGTATTATCATTGAGATACTATTATAGTTTTTATTAATATTTGTAAATATTTTTTTAATAATTATAATTATTATATATTTTTTATATATGTTATATATTATTTATTTCATAATATTAATATAATAATATTTTTATATATTATTTTATTTCAAGTAACAAAATGTTTTTATGGTTTAAGTTTTAGTTTCCTACAATAACCCTGACATGAACATATTATTTGTTTAGAAGCATTTCATAATATTAGAAATTTATCAAATAATAAGTATAAAATACAAAGTTCATTGTAAAATATAAAGTTAAAATTATGAGAAATTAAGTGACAATTATTATAAACTAGGTCACAATTCTGGTATGTATTTAGCACCAAGTCTTAGTAGTAGTATGTGTCGTAATTATCTTCAGTCAGAAATAGCCTTCCATACACAGCTTATGACAAACATAAACTTTCAATTATCTGTTAAGCAAATGCACCAATGAGTCAAAATTCCTACACTGTATGACAAAGATACTTAATAAAACTTAAATAAATCATGCATCTGCAAATTCTAGTTTTACATTTTACAATTTATTATCCACCATTTGGTTGCAAGGATACTACTCAAAAAAATAATGGTGTCATTGACATTTTGTTTCTTTATACATTATCTTTCAAATGTTGAGCAATACAAAACATTTATACTTGCAAGTTGGAAATATCACCATGAATATCACATACTCAACTTTATATGTCCATTTTTACCTGACCAATTAGAGACAACAGCCCACAAAGCCCCGCCCACTTTACAAATCCACTTCATTTTAATCATCATTCACCACGCATACACGCACACACAAAAGGAGAGCAATAAAAAGAGAGCTTACGCTGCTTACGGGGCTGCCATGCAGTACAAATGATGCAGAATAAACCCTTTTCATCCCCTCAGCAGCACACAAGCCCGGTGACATGAGACGGATGAGCCCAAACTGTGAGTAAACTCTATAGTGTGAAATCCATAAAGCACTTAGAGGACATGCTTTATAACGGAGAACTACGGAGGTGAGACCTCTGTGTTTATCGCAGAGTTTCTGCAGCAGCAGTTAATGATACATGCATCTGTTATGTGTGAGGACAGAGGCCTTTCACAGCGGCAACTCTTTCACAACCTACAGTAGACTGGCATATTGAAGCGGGTGTAAGTAAAATCTGTGAGGGCACGCTCTGACGACATGATGCCAAAAGCAGTAGGGAAATAACAGCACAGACATACACGGGTAGAGCTGTGAATGAATGAGTTTTCAGCTGAAAGTGTGTTAATTAGTCACTAACTCAATGGAGAGTAATGACATGGAAAAACAAACACAATCTCAGTGCAGCTGGCCTCTTCATCAAAATAAATAAATAAATAAATCACACTTACCCAAACAAGATGCACAGCACTGTAAACTTTTAGGCAAATATTTGATCTATCATTTAAGCTAAAATCAAAGATCAAAATAAATCCAGATATTATTTTTAAAAATAAAAATAATTAAGAATTATTATAGTATTATTATAATTAATATTAAAATACTTTTTATACGAAACATTAAATCATAAAAAGTGAATAATTAGAAATAAATATGATCAATAAATATAATAAACACTAATAAATATAGAATTTGTCTGCAAAGCATGTTGGGTATAGCTCCCACACACTCAAAGTAATATATTTCAATAAAAGTAAAATGATTTAATAAAACGATAAAAGATTTCAAAATAAGTCATCAAAATAAAAACTGAATAATGGGAGATGGAAAACAAGGAGAAAATAATGGACAAGGAGAAGTCCTGATTATAAAGCTGTAATATATTAAGGATATAACATGTACAATATTAAGTATTTAAATTAATAGTATTCAAATGTATAATATAAATTTAACATGTTGAATTACATTGATTAATTATAAAACTACATTGTGCGTTAAAAAGATAGATTATTATGTTTATTTATTTATTTTTAATATAATTAAAAAATAAAGGGGTCATCGGATGCCCATCTTCCACAAGTTTATATGATTCTTTAGGGTCTCAATGAAAAGTTTATAACATACTTTGGTTAAAATTTCTCAATGGTAGCATAAAAAACAACTTTTTTACCCTATCAAAATCAGCTCTGTTTTCATCAAGCCATTATAGTCCATGTTGCTTTAAATGCTAATGAGCTCTGCTGACCCCACCCCTCTCTACCGTGGGGTGATGAGCAGTACTGTTTACTTTAGCCGTGAAACTAGCTAACTAGCACGTTATTAGGAAAGGTGATTTGCAAAGATTCATAAAAAACTCTTATACTCACTTCTTCTGTAGATGAAGCTAGATCATGAATGATTCACGCAAACATAGAGGCATTTAGGTAGATCGGGGATCAGCGCATTCCCATCAAAACGAAAGTAACGTTAATCCTCTGCATCTTCAGTGGCTCAGATGTCGGGAGTAAATGACGACTGCTATATTCATTATTACATCCAACAACAGAACACCTCAATCGCTTAATCGGAGACATCTTGTCTTCCCCTGCACCGGAGTCGACACAATGGCGGACAGCTCTCAGTTCACTCAGGGCGGGTCTAAGGTAAGACGGTCTTGTCAATCAACTATCGTGGGAGCGGTCTGTGCAGAACTACGTCATTCTGACAGGAATCTCAGAACAGCCTGATTTGAGAAAGGGGATTTTTTTTAAAAAGACACTGGGTGGATTTTTATCATTATAGGATGGATGTGTGCACACACTTCCAACACACATTTATGTTCAAATAACTTGTAAAGTGATTTTGCATCCGATGACCCCTTTAATGCTAATTTGAAGAAATATATATATATATACTGTATGGTCAAATTATTTTTTTTTATTAAATATTCTTTGGTCACTAAAAGTTCAAAACCATAAATTCAGTGTATTAGACTGCATCAAACAACACAAGACCTTGTTTTTTAACCTGGTCTGACACGAGTTTGATTTACATATGAATAGCTTAGTTGAGTCCACAGAGACGTTTCTCTAGTGCTGTTAAATGAAGTCATATTATTATAGACTGCTGACTAAAGGAAGACCGAGTCTCCAGAGCATTAGCTTTTAAGACATCAGCAGTTGGTCTGAAGACGAGGTGGCCCTGATACACTTCTGCCTGTGGGTTACAAAAAGAGCACAGTTCTTTTTTTCATTATCTGACTGGCCTCCCCACAGGCACAAACACAGGGGGAAATAAAGATATAAACACCCACTCCAATCATATCCAACTCAGTAACACTGGCACTGCATAACATAAAATACCTTCCAGTACTTAAACACTAAAGCTTCTTTCAGAAGGTTTCTTGAGATTTGCAGCAGATTGTTTTTAATTGTTCATGGTGTGATGTTACAGATCCATTGGTAGCTAAAACTGTAAAACTAAAATTATTTGAGAGGAAAGCCTTATGAGATTACTAACTTTGTTCACCTAATTTATAAAACCGAACGATTAAACAAAATATATAATTTTAACTACTCAATGAAGGGTAATTTGAACTTTTGAACTCAGGAATAAACAGAGGTTTAAAATATTTCACAATTTTTCACATAATCAACAAACCAAGACGCTGCCTATATGATCTCCAAGATTAATCAGGTTTCTTCAAACAAACCTCAAGAAAAATCACCAGCTATAAATGTCATGCCACTAATTTCTCCACAGCCTCAGAAAGAATGATGCCATGACAACACTAATTAGCTGATGACACCACAAGAACTTCTAGTCCCTAACCTTTCCCTAAAAATAAAATAAAATTAAATTAAATTTATGAGAAACAAAGTAAATTTCCAAAATCTTCAACCTCTCTGCTCCTCTCTGGTTGAATGAGCTGCGAAAGTAAAGTAAAGTAAATTAAAGTAAAAAAAAATAATAAAATAATAAAATAAAATAAAAACACTGGTAAAGCATTTACTATAATCTAATGAAATATTTGTTGTTGTATTTATATATAGTTACAGCTTTTACCAGCAGGGGATAATTTTCAAAGCTGACAAGCAAAACCCTGAGCTCTTCTTGCTAAATGAATGACTAGAGTTTGTGGTGAAACAAACTTGTGGTAGACAGGAGGCAGAAAGATGATTAAAGATTGAAAATGCATTACTTCATAGCTATTTATGAAAATATAAGACTATATAATTGCAATTAGAAACTCTTCTATATGGCGGTAATCTATAGTTACTGCAGCATTCAGATGCATCATGGTTTGAACTTCTGACTGAACTCCTGTTGGAAAAAATATGGCAAATCAATTTTTTACAGAGCTTGTCGCAATGCTGGAGTTGTCTTAACCACCAAGGATATGTTTGATTCTGACTTGCAATTTGGCCAAAACAAGGGATCTTGCTATTTTGAACAGTCAGGAGTGTGCCTGTGATGCCTCACTGTCTATGTAGGCAGCTCACTAGGTTTTGGATCAGAGCCATTGTGTCTGGCTGTAGTTGAGAGCTGATTTCCACAGCCATCGCATCCTGGTATTCCAGTCTAAAAGTCAAGACAATGATGTAGAGGACAATGTGCGCTATTTAATACACCTCCATTCAACAGCACCAGCCTAAATCCACATCACAAAAGGAAAAAGCCGGCAATTATGGAACCTAATGCATCTCTCCCCCTCGGGGGCTGACGAAAGCTCACTTGATGTCCTGTTGACATTTACATGTAATATCACTGCAGCTATTTCAAACAGATATGTGAAGATGAGGAGCTTTATGTTATTAAACACTGATGAAGAGCACAATGATGTTTTGGTTTGAAAGTTCGAGGTCCAGCTTTTCCTTTCTTTAGCTTTCTGTGGTTTTGTATTATTGTACAAGGTTATGCTTTGACCTGTATTGGCCTGGGTCATCTTAATCCAACAGTTGTCTGTAATATTGCCTTCGGTTTGCCACATTCCCTCAATGTCTTGAGCAGTTCAGAGCGGGAAAGAGAACCACTGTCTCCAATGTCAGCAAATAAGCTTTTAATTTAAAGCAACCTCTTCCATTAACATTGTCACCCAGTAAGAACTCCTCCATTTCCATGCAGTTCAGATGATTTCATAATTAGTCGATTAATCCACTGAGAGAGAGATGAGGTTACAGTGTTTCAGTCTGTAATTAATTCAGATTGGACTCTGGGGAAACAGAGGTCAGTTTTAAACACCTCTCCAGTGGAGAAGCCAGACGTGTTTGAGATGAATAGTTCTCCCGCGGTCAGTCACAGCATAAATATTGTGACTAAGGGCAGCAATCTGGCCGCTCTGATAGCTGGTGCTTAACCTAGACAACCTAAATGATGGAAAAGTGGATGAACTTTGTTTTGACTGAAATAAAATTGCTGGTCACATAAGCAGTCTCATTTATGCTTAAGAAAACACAACTATACCACAGATATCACTGTTTTATTTTTAATTTGTACTTTTAATCTTAAATTTTCTATCTATCTATCTATCTATCTATCTATCTATCTATCTATCTATCTATACTTATTATTTTTTAATAAGAAAGAAAGAATTAATGAATATGAAATTCTCCAAGGCACTCATATAATAAAAATAAAAAAGCCTTTAATTAACTGGGCTAAGTCATTAAAACAACTAAAAGTGTAGATCTATGTGTTTCCGCAATCAATCAATCAATCAATCAATCAATAAATATGCCAAACCTGCCTTCTGAATACCTGATGAAACCAACCAACCGAACGACCAAATGAACAAACAAACGATGGAACAAATGAACAAACAAATAAATAAATAAAATGCAAAACATGCCTTCTGAATACATGATGAAAATAAATAAATAAATAAATAAGCAAGCAAAACCTGCCTTCTGAATACCTGATGAAACTTGCCTTGTCTTTTATTTGGAATATACCTGATGAAAACTCCCTTATTCTCATGCTTGTTTTCTTACATAATATGAAAAGTTTTACAAGTCAATCTCTTTGGAACATAATTAAAGACTTTTCCATTGATTTGCAACCAAATCCCTACATAGCTGCTAGCACAGGTGTATTTAGCTTAATACTTAGCCAAGGGCTGTGTTTACCTCTGTTTCAATTTCCAACTGAAATCTAAACATATGATCATTAAAAACATCCCAAGGGGCCAAACTTGAAGCAGCTCTCAAAAATCCTATCATTTGGTTTGGGAGTTTCTTGGATAATGCAAGACTTGACTTACTTTTTTCCCCCGATGGTTGTTTGCAACATCTCAGAAACACAGACGCACACAGATAAACAAATGACACACAAGGGCAACATGACTTGCAGACCAAGACTAATTAACTCCCTTTCCCAAACAAATTACTGCTTAGGAATTGCTACATCTGGGATCTGGCTCGAAAGCATAAAGGGGACAACCACAGTGAAGAGTGATGCGACAGACTGCCAGGGAATTATGGATGCAAATTGGACTGATGCACAGCTGCCAAGACGCACCTACAGAAATAGATGTGGCGTTCATGAGCCAAACTGACTGCGCTCAAGCCAAGAGCCAGCCAGCATTCACAGAAAGCGCCTTTAGCCAATGATCAGAGATCATGCTCATTTTCTGGCATGTAATGTTTGACATTGTAGCTTCCCAAAGTGGAAAGAATTACATTCATGCTAAAGTCAACATGAAAGATCATCTGAGACCCAATTCTGTATTGTATTTCAGATCAAAATACAATAGAAAGGCACAGTGGAAACTGATTTTATCATTTACACATTGACATACTATTCCAGCCAGGTGGTTAGAGAAAAGTTGTTGAAAAAATAAAAAGAATTTGTTATTTCAGACAAAATTATTTTTTTTTTTTTACATTTATTTGGAATAACCAATGAATTTTGTGTTATTTTTAACTAAAAGTAAAACAATTAAAAAATATTTTCAGCATTAAAATAAAGCGAAAATACCTTAAAACACATAAATGAAAATAAGAAATGTTGACGTGGCAACTGAGTTGACATACTAAAATTACTAAAACTGAATAAAAAGCTATATAGAAATATGTTTTTTAAACTAACAAAAATGGCAAAAACACATAAAAAAATTATTCTAAAGTTATTTTTTTGATTAAATTAAACTATAAAAAAATCCATCAGTATGGTTATTTTTACCTTTTTTTTGGTAATTGAAATATATTGAAAATATCTTTTTTTATCTTAAACTTGGCAATTGGAAATGTTGAAAGTTTGAGTTGTAGTAATAAAAAGACTAAAATTAAAAATTGAAATAAAAATAGATAAAGCTACATATATAGAAATATTAAAAACTAATAAAAATAACAATTATTATTTTATATAATAATAATAATAATAATAATAATGTTGCTGTTGTTGTTGTTGTTTATTTATTTAAATACAATTAGACTATGAAAAAAAAACATTTATTTGGAATAACCAATTAACTGTCCACCAGTGTTGTTACTTTTAATTAAAACTAACTATTAAAAATCCTTTTTGGTAATTGAATTAAAGATTAAATAACTTTAAAAAACATCTTAAACTTGTCAACTAACTGAAATAAATAAGTTTGTTGAAGTACTACAATTACTAAAAATAATATAGAAATAATACTAAAATAAAACTGTGTGCAATAAATCAAACTGATAAATCAAATAAATACTAAAATTCAATATGCTAAAATATTTTCAAAATCGTTCATTTTGCACTAATTATCTGCAGATTTTCATTCTAATATTCATAATGGAACCTTTTAGTAGCTAATTTTAGATTCACACCGAGATTCAAAAATTAAGTAAAATTTATGAAAACGCACATCAAAATTGCGACTTGAAGCAGGTGTGCTAGCAGGTTAGCCAAAGGCCTGCCATCACAAAAAAAGTGACTTGAGTAGATTAGGCCCCGATTGAGCCACGACCTTCAGCCATTTTCTGCTCAGTGTGCGTGTGCATTAAGAACGAGGATATGAGAGCGAAACCAGAGAGCGTCGTCTCACCGAGAAGCCAGATGCATTTGCATCTTAAAACACAATAGTGACGGTGCATGCATAATGGTGCTGAGCAGATGGAGATGAGCTTGTGCACTTTGAGAGATTAGGTTTTTTCAAAAACAGAGAAAATGTCAGCTCGTAATGAATAAACAGAGACACTGTGGCGAAACCATACGGAACAACACAGATCTAGACTTTGATCTTGGCTGCGATACTTTGTTAGCGCTGCTACACAATGGCCGCGCACAAAATAACAACCCGTACAAAGATGAAAACGGTTCAAACGCCCCTCCAGAGAAATGCATTACAGGCTGTCTGCGCAGAATAATGCTAGGTTTATAGGATTAGCGCAGTGTGGAGCAAAATCAATGGCATTTTGGCTAAGCTAACGCCTCGGTTTAACCTTGCTAGCCCTATGAACACCCTTGAGACCTCATCACCCAGTTCAGCTCCACCAGCGAGGACACGTTTCTGTCCTCCAAACCGCTCCCTTAGGGGCGTCAGCCGGTATCCGAGAGCCTCTTCCCTCCTCCCAGCGGAGCACGGACTAGCGCGATTACTAAGAAAAGTAGGAGAAATGCCCTCCAAGCATAATTACTGTGGATCTCAGTGGCGAGCCTTATCGCTGAATTAGTCGTAATTGTGAGAACTGTGATAAGCCAGAACTGTGGGGAAGATGAATAAAGGAAATGTGAGCTGAGTTCTCCGTGTGCATAGCTAAGGGCCGTTATTAGCATAATGGACATGTTCAGTTGAGAACGAAGTGCAAGCTGGGTGCTTTAAGAGTTCACTGCTGGATATCTGTATTATGGGGTGACGCCATTCAGATGGAAAATGGTAGAAGAGCACTCGATACGGTCTCGTTTTTTTTTTCTAAGAGTCATAAAGGAAGCAGTAGGGAACGCTATATGTTCATCACTATATGAAATGCACTCTAAAAACACCTTAACAAAATAAATAAACTTTCTATCATTTAAAATACTCCCCTGGGGGAAAAAAATATCTTATTAAATTGTACTAAGCTTGTTATCATGGCTGTCATTACCATTCAAGAGTCAACAAGAAGCATATGAGTTTTGTATTAAAAATAGAGGAACAGAAAAAAGTCAAGCACACTGTAATACATGGCTTGAGAAACTTTAATTAGGTTTTTTCTTAAAAACATTTATTCAACAGAATTTCATCAGATTTTTTTTATTTATTTGTTTAATTGAATTATTATTACTTTTTAAACCCTGACTGTATCTTTGATGTAATTACTTTCAGTAAACACTGATTCTCAAGCTATGAAAGCTTGTTTCCACCACAAAAAAATAAAAGGTAATTGCAACATTTTCTCTCACAATTATTTTTTTCCTCAAAATTCTGAGAAGAAATTTGTGAATTATGATATATAAAGTCTAATTTGCCAAATATAAACTCAGAATAAGAAGTCATAATCACCTTTTCTATTTTTGATTTTATGGCAGAAAAAAAATCTGAATTGTGAGATGTAAACAAGAACAGAGTTCAGAAAATATAATAATTCTGAGTTTATATCATGCAATTTTGACTTTTTTTCCCCTTCAGAATTGCAATAAAACAGAATTACATTTATTTATTTACTTATTTACTTAACCTAGTTGTTCGAAATTTTGCTCAGTGAGCTCATCAACAATGATAACACATTGAGAGAAAAAACATTTGTGTTTATTTGTTTGATTATTTAATTATGTAAAGTGACAGTTCACTATTATTTTGACGTAAATAAGTAGTAAAACAGTGGGGAATCAAAATCACAACAGATAAATTATATAAATTTCACTTCATAAAAAATGAGAGTTAATCATCAACCAATTTACAGTTTATTATAGGACATTTTTTTATATTTTTTAATAAATTTTAAATTATGATTTGTATAAATAAAGCCTCTTTGACTAGCTATATAGATTGGATATACATGTCCCCTAAATATTTATAAATACATACCTATCAAAAAGTAATATATATTAATAATAATTAATATATTAATAATATATATTAATGAATACAATATAATATAATATAATATATATATATATACACACACACACTGTGTATACTGTATATACTGTATATATTCAGTATAAATGTGTGTGCAAAAAGAAAACAATTGTTTAGTTCATCATTCATCAATGAAGAGTTTATTTGCAAAAACAGATAACTCCGTGTTTTTTTTTTTTTTTTAAAAACATGTTTTTTATTATGTTATCATGTTTTTAATGTTTTATTGTGTTAGTTAGCTGGGTTTTTTCCCCGTTTTTTTTAACCTAGTCAAAATAACCCAACTGTAATTTGATTGAGATTAATTGGAATGCACAATTAAAAAACATGATTTCTGAGAATTGTTAAAAATGGAGTTATCTGTTTTTGCAAATGAACTCTTCAAATGTTGTTGACATAAATGCTGATTCCTTCCTGGAACGACTGTATTGAAAGGAACTTGCAGTCTACTGTAAGGCACCTTAGTGTGCTCAGTAGTATATACACAGCACTGCAAGTGTGGGAGTTTTGAGCAAGTGTGCCGGGGAAAGTGCCCTTGGGATGTGTGTGTGTGTGTGTGTGTGTGTGTGTGTGTGTGTGTGTGTGTGTGTGTGTGTGTGTGTGTGTGTGTGTGTGTGTGTGTGTGTGTGTGTGTGTGTGTGTGTGTGTGTGTGTGTGTGTGTGTGTGTGTGTGTCCTCAGGCCCTCACAATGGGCTTCGGTCTGCAGGGGCTCGGCAGGTGAACTGATGAAAATGTTTGATGTCAGCTCTGAGCCGCTGTGATTAACACAGTCAGGGTTTCCGTATCTGAAAAGTGCAGCGATTATACTTCAAACACAAACCCACGCAGAAATCTATGAGAAAATACAGGTGTTCATGGATCTATAAACCATGTTTGCACACACTGCTGTTACACACCAACACTCCCAGATCTATTGCTGCTTACCCAGACTAATGATAGTTATTAACTCAGTATTCCCTGCTGAACGGACTTTAAATGTGACACTGATATCACATTTCAAGATTTTATTCCTCTAAATAAGGATATAAAACAGTGGTTTGCAGATCGTTTTCCAATGAAATTGGTAATGGATCTCGCAGAACGGTTCACATTTAAACTGACAACAACACACTATGCACACATAAGCAACACAAGCAGACTTAAAACTTGACAAACTTTGTTTAGTCTTGCTTGTGGTTTTGAGAGCATATTCTGCAGCAACTTAACGTTCATTTAGAATAAAAAAAAAAAAAAAATGAAATGCAAAATGCAATGCAATGCAATGAAATGCAAAAAAAGAACAAAAAAATTCCCCTTGACCAATATGTAGCAATTCATGCTTGAAATACCTTTTTTTTTTTGGAAACAAAACAAACATTATAATGCCTGATATAAAACTGAATAATCTGACATAATGTCTTAAAGTCTTTAACCAAAATTCACTGTAAGTATTGATGTATGTAGTGAATATTGAGTTATTTTAGAATGTTCTCAATAATGTTTTTGTGCTAACATTTTGAGAACTCTATTAAAAACCAGATAACTTAGAAGAAACATTCTATTAATGTCACTGGAAGAATGATTGTTCATAACATTGAGAAAACCCTGTCAGAACAATAACCAAAACAGAACATTCCCTGTTAGCTGCAAACACACAACCAGTTTTTTTTTTTTTTTTTTTTTTTTGGTGTAAACTTGTGGAATGGGACCAGATTGCTCCTCAGCTCTGATACCATGACGGTGGGAAAAATGCGTGAGATCTGTTTTACCCGTGCATTGAATCTAAAGTGCTTAAGATGGAATACAGATGGTAGATGTGGTAAACCATGTGAAAAATCATTTGGGCTATATGCAGAGACTCATTTACAGTTGGCTTGCTCTCCATTTGCTTGAATTTTGAGCAGTTATTATCAGGGCTCTGAACCGGTTCAAGGAACGAAAACGAAAACTGGAAACGAACAAAATTTTGACAGGAACAGAACCAGAACCAGAAACAAAATCAAATTTTATAGTTCCGAACAGAATAAAAAAATTGAAATGGCCATTAACCGGTTAATAACGTTATTTTATCGTTCCATTTAATATTTGAAATTTGCTGTCAACCAATCACGAATTCAAGTAGTAGGCTACGGCCTATATTGCAACTGTGGCGCTGATGCCTCCAACGCGTGAAATGCCCGCCCGCGCTCAGCTGTGAACTCATAGGTAAGTCGCAATGGCAATGCACCGGCGTAAGAGTTTATCCGAGGATAGTGATGGATTCAACAGATCACACGCACATGCAGCGCTTCTGTGAACGGAGAAAACAATAAAACTATAGGCTTACATAAAAAGGAATATGTAGAGGCTATATGCACGAAATATATTTAACTTAAATCATTGACAGATTAACAAGACGAAAGAAAAAAAACGGTCACGGTTTATTGTGACACGATCCAAAGTTCACGGAAAGGAAAACGACAGCAGAAAGTAGTTTTCTTTACTTTGCAAAAGCTTGACAGTTTTGAACATCTTGCTTCTGTATACCAGTATGGCTATCGCGCCGGTGTCCCGGTGTTAAAGAACCATATAAGTAGCAATGCTCCGTTGTACAATCTGTTGCATCAGCTTGACCACTATGCTGATATGGAAGGATGATGATCGATGCGAGTGAAGCACAAAGCATATTTCATAAATAATAATATTTTAGCATCCAGTTACATCGCGGATATGAATACATTTGGATTCGTGCTGAATGAGAGAGGTAGGCATCAGTTTCACCTTAAATTAATTTGTTTTTGGCTTTACATTTATATAGCCTAAACGCTTTAAATCGCCTTTTTCTGAATGAAATCATAAAATGCGACTTAGCCTATGTTTTTTTTCCTCTCAAAACGCAATTTTATAAGAGCGTTTAACAATGCAGCAAACATTTTTAAATATCTTGAAAAAATACTTTAATGTAGTTAAAGCGTTAGCAGATCTTTTCTTTTGTTTAGTAGGCTACATTTGGCCAAAATCTATAAAAGACGATGCTGTATTGGCTATGATTAAGCGCAGCATGTTAAGATATCAGATTTTCTGTGTTGTTTTTTCTTTTTCTTTTTTGAGTAAAGAAAACGCTGTACTTTATTATTATTATTATTATTATTATTATAGGCAAATACAACCCCAAATCAGAAAAAGTTGGGACAGTATGGAAAACGCAAATAAAAAAAGAAAGTAGTGATTTCTAAATTTACTTTGACTTGTATTTCATTGCAGACAATATGAACACAAAATATTTCATGTTTTGTCTGGTCAACTTCATGTCATTTGTAAATATACATCCTTTCCTGTCATTCAGACCTGCAACACATTCCAAAAAAAGTTGGGACAGGAGCAATTTAGGGCTAGTAATGAGGTAAATTGGTTAAATAATGATGTGATTTGAAACAGTTGATGTCAACAGGTGATTGTAATTATGATTTGGTACAAAAGCAGCATCCAAGAAAGGTCTAGTCCTTTAGGAGCAAAGATGGGCCGAGGATCGCCAGTTTGCCAACAAATACGTGAGAAAATTATTGAAATGTTTAAAAACAATGTTCCTCAAAGAAAGATAGGAAGAGATTTGGATATTTCACCTTCAACAGTGCATAACATAATTAAAAGTTTCAAGGAATCTGGAGGAATTTCAGTGAGTAAAGGACAAGGGCGCAAGCCTAAGCTGAACAACCGTGATCTCCGATCCCTCAGGCGGCACTGCATCAAGAATCGTCATTCATCTATAAGCGATATCACCACATGGGCTCAGGACTACTTTGGCAAACCTTTGTCAAGTACCACAATACGTAGTTACATCCACAAATGCCAGTTAAAACTGTACTGTGCCAAAAGGAAGCCCTATGTTAACAGTGTCCAGAAGTGCCGTCGACTTCTCTGGGCTCGGAGGCATCTGGGATGGACCATCACACAGTGGAAACGTGTACTGTGGTCAGATGAATCAGTATTTCAGGTATTTTTTGGGAGGAATGGACGCCGTGTGCTCCGGACCAAAGAAGAAAAGGATCATCCAGACTGTTACCAGCAACAAGTCCAAAAGCCAGGGTCTGTCATGGTATGGGGTTGTTTCAGTGCCCTTGGCAAAGGTAACTTGCACTTCTGTGATGGCACCATTAATGCTGAAAAGTACATAGAGATTTTGGAGCACAATATGCTGCCTTCAAGAAGACATCTTTTCCAGGGACATCCATGCATATTTCAACAAGACAATGCAAAACCACATTCTGCACACATTACACATTGTGTACATTTCACATTGTGTACATTGTGCACATTTCAGTCCCTAAACGTCTTTTAAGTGTTGTGAAAAGGAATGGCAACATTACAAAGTGGTAAATGCTTTACTGTCCCAACTTTTTTTGGAATGTGTTGCAGGTCTGAATGACAGGAAAGGATGTATATTTACAAATGACATGAAGTTGACCAGACAAAACATGAAATATTTTGTGTTCATATTGTCTGCAATGAAATACAAGTCAAAGTAAATTTAGAAATCACTACTTTCTTTTTTTATTTGCGTTTTCCATACTGTCCCAACTTTTTCTGATTTGGGGTTGTAAATAAAAACAAAAATAACGGTATTAACCGGTTTCGGAACAATAATAATACATGAGGAACGCAGGAACAGAAACGTTAAAATATCGATTCTGCTCGGAGTGAACCGATTTTTTTTTTTTTTCATTTTCAAGCCCTGGTTAGCATAGACAGGAACAAGCCGCATGCGTCTTATGTCATCAGGGATAATTGTTATATGGGAAAAGAAAATTAACGAGCCATGGAGACTCATTAGCCATTAACTAGGTAATTATATAGAGTGTGCCATAGATTTCCTTTCAAGACTTAAATGCTTTAATTACAATAAAGCTTCTGAGATCTCAATGGTTTGTATTGAGTTCAGCTTTATACTAGCCTCTGACATATTTACCTCTCAAAGCTAAAGATGCTAAAATACAGAATTTAAATAAATTAAATATACACACTTTTTTACATATGCATTACCATAGTCATTCTATAACAAACAGAAAAGAAAAAATATTCTGTCCATTTGCCAGTAAAACTTTTAAAATGTCATCAGAGCTTTCCACATATTCTTTCTTCCTTCTGTCCGTCCCTCTTTTGTCTCTTTTAATTCCTAGTCCAGTTGGCATGATTCTCCACATGACTCCCAAATTTCTGAATTATTAATTCAGCCCTCATCAATCATTTGCAGAGCTGAAATCTTTATGTATTAAGAAAAATGAAATTGAATAATTTATTCAAGGCTGAACACAAGCTATTTCAGGAATGGCCTTTACTTGAAGTTAGCTAAGACATATAGGACTAAGTTAAATGGTCTGGAGAAGTTTATCATTTGGTTTCAAGCCTTCAAGGTCTACCTTGCAGTATGTGTTCATGTAAGCTTTATTTCCATTCACCAGTGAGAATCGTGAATGAAGCTTTCATCAAACAACCTTGGTTTTCCTCTGATCTTCCTCTTACAGAATCCAGTTTTGCCATTCCTGATGGGCATTCCGGGAACATCATGTGCAAGTAAGGAATATGAAAATATCTAGACATGATAATCAATCAAAAAAGGAATATGAAAGCACACATGATGACCTCTTTAGGAATAAAATGACAAGTTTGTCTTTAGTAAATGTTTTAGAGCTCTCTAAAATAACTAAAGGAATATCTAAGCATCTTTCATGCAAGATAAATTCCCTTCAGAAGCAAAATTCTGTACGATCATAATACTTGAATTGCATTGTCAGTGTTGACAGAAAAAAAAATGGCTTTGGAAATGTTAGGACATGCTGTGAGATTCCTTACACAGACTATAGATTACTAGGACTTTGTCATCACTTGGGTTCAATGTCACTCTCATTCAAGGCACCAAACCATGAAATGGACCCTTACTGGCCTTTCTCAGTGTTATTAAACGATAAAGAGTTCAATTCCAACATGAACTCTGAGTGCTGGTTCCATTTCATTCACTATTGTTTGCTGCGATAAAGGCCAACAGGTCAGCCATATAGAGGCAGGGATGTCAAGCAGCCTATATACTCACTACCGTTCAAAAGTGCTCACCAAGGCTGCATTTATGTGATCAAAAATACAGTAAAAACAGTGGTATTGTAAAATATTTTTTACAATTTAAATTAACTATTTCCTATATTTTATATATAAAAATATATCATTCAGTTTTCAGTGTCACATGATCCTCTAATATGCTGCTCAGAAACACTTATTATTATCAATGATGAAAACAGTTGTGCTGCTTAATGCTTTCGTGGAAACTGATACATTTTTTCAAGATTCTTTGAAAAGTTCAAAAGAACAGAATTTATTTAAAATCTTTTGTAACATTTTAAATGTCTTTACTGTTACTTTACTTCTGATCTGAATTCAACGTGTCCATGCAGAATAGTCTTACTGTAGTGTGTTTCTGTACAATAATTGTTTAAATGTTGTAACTTAATCATCAAAGTAAAGCATAATTGCAATTTTTTGCAAAGCTGATTTAAAAATTGGCTAAAAAACAACAGTTCTGACACTTCTGCATAAAGGTACACCAAAGCAGCACATAAAATCTCCAGCCAACATTTGAAGGAGATCTGTTTCTCCTGGAGCCAATGTAGTATCCTCTGAGAACTCCACAGACACCCATCAGCAAAGCCTGAGGGACGAAAACAATTAGCATCTCTAATTAGTGGACTAAATCACATTTCAACATGCTTCCCATTGATGTGATGGACTGAGGCTGAATTACCAGAGGCTTTAGTTGAACGCCCACCTATAAAAGAATTTACTGCAGAGCGCCAGCGCCTGGCAGCTACCCAGTGTGTAAATAAATCTCTGGGAATGGCCGTCGTTTTTTAGCCCTACTAAAGCCCCGGAGGGCAAATCACTCTGAGGGTTCGGCCCTCTTCAATACTTAAGCTGCTTAAAACAGTTCATTACAGAACACTGATCGGTCAATAATATCCGAGTCAGTCAATGAGTCAAGTCAATGAAGCTCGCAATACTGCTAACAGTCAGCCCTTTGAATGGATCTGAATTTCAATGGTAAAGAACCAGCTCATTCGTTTATGATTACTTTCTTGGCCTTGACAGTGGGAGATGCATAATTATTGCCAGAAATCAATGTCAATGGCTCTTCAAACCCTCCCTTGTGTTAAGAACCATGGGGAAAAACTATGCAGTCATACAAAAGCCACCAAAGGAGCCTCTTGTCACCAAAAAAAGAAATGGTGTGGTGTTTAATTAAACAGATAAGCAGAGGTGCAAAATGAAATTGACTGAGCAAAAGCCTGTTTTCTGAACTAAGAAGACTGAAAGCTGTGCTCATGACAATATACTACCCGTGTGACAGTGACAAAAGAAATATTAGCATCTCGGCAGAGATAACCTGTATTTTGAACAAGTGTGAAAATGAAAAACATATCCTCTGTCTAGGTGCATGCTAGGTTTCCTTTCATAACAGCACAGTGTCAGTGCTCAAGAAGATTGCATTTTAGCTTGTTGTTGTCAAGTTTTGGTATTTCTAGAAAATATTTGATATGAAAATCCAATTTCCAACAACATCAACAAAAATATCTAGATTTTTACATTTTATTACCAAAAAGCAAGTAGAAAAAAATCTGGGAAAATAAATTGAATAATTTAATATTATTCATGCCCTTTGTTATTTAAGAATAAGGTTGTTATTTAATAAATTGTTTTTGTCAGGGTTCTGTTGTGTGTGTCATGTGTTCCCGCCTCTTGTGTCCATATTTGGTTTGTTTCCTGTCCTCGTTAAGTGTCATTATGAGTTTATCCTTGTCCAGCCATGTTTGTCTAATTATCTATGATTAACCTGTGTATTTATAGTCCTGTCTGTTCAGTTTGATTTCGTCTTGCCGTCCCGTCCCGTCCCGTCATGTCCCGTCCCGTCATGTCCCGTCCCGTCATGTCCCGTCCCGTCCCGTCATGTCATGTCATGTCATGTCATGTCATGTCATGTCATGTCATGTCATGTCATGTCATGTCATGTCATGTCATGTCATGACATGACATGACATGACATGACATGACGTCATGTCATGTCATGTCATGTCATGTCATGTCATGTCATTAAAGACTATTATTTGAGTTTACGTCTGCGTGTTCCTGTATCCTCCCTGCTGTGTGCACCGTGACCGTTTTTCTTCTAATAAAGGAGTTATTTCATAAATATTATTTAGGAGTTCATAAAAAAAAATCTTGTACCTCGCATTATTATTTTTCTCTCACCTGAGAGACTGAAACATCACCACTGTGAACATCTAAACTAAACGAAACTAAACTAAAATGAAATCAAATTTGAATGCATATTTGATATAAAAATCAAATGTTCCAATTTGTCCAGGAGTTATTTAATAATAATAAAAAGATGTGCAAATACACCATCTTGCAACCTGCATAATTATTTTACTGTGAACATTATGAATATGGATTTTTAAGAATTTAAGAACTTTATTTTTTTTTTTTACAAGAAAATGAAATACAACAAAATCTTTATTGTGATGACAATAAAGTGATGTTGCCAAAAAAAAAAAAAATTCAAATTATGTTCAAAGCTTACCAAGTTCAAATCGTAGTCATTTTTGACCGATTCCAATCAATATCCAATTTAGCAGAACATCCCTAGTTGCCAATGCATTTATATGTGGTTGCTAAAGTATTCCTCTACGGTTGTCCCCCTCCATCGAAATAGTGACAGATGTGGCAACAGTGCAAAAGTAGCCCAGTGCAACATGAAAACCACAGACGTGGCAACACTTCGTACTGTCCTGGAAATGCATTCACCTGAGATGACCATTCACCACCCTTGCTTTTTCAGTGATATACGACTCATATTGACATGGGAATATCCAATCTATCCGCTTATACGGAAGATGCAAATGCACATGTCCGATTCATACCAGATATATGAATGAGGTGTGAAACTGATTTGAGAATATCGGAATCCATGTGCTTTTACCTAATATATGTTTATGGGTCTTTTCCAAACTGTGCCACATGAAACATGCCACATAAAAATGGGAATTGGGTCACTTGAACCTTGTAATGTAAATGCAGCATATGA
Source organism: Schizothorax lantsangensis (assembly GCA_027422415.1). Classification (NCBI taxonomy): domain Eukaryota; kingdom Metazoa; phylum Chordata; class Actinopteri; order Cypriniformes; family Cyprinidae; genus Schizothorax; species Schizothorax lantsangensis. Next base: position 7,569,238 of record CM049841.1, on the reverse strand, counting down.
TATTCCGGTCCCTAGATATGGCATGGATGAGTTATGCACAAAAATATTATACTTCGGGTTAGAGGTTTGTTTAAATCACTAACTCTGAGTTACTGCTAACCTCATTGAGTAATGACATTACTCAATGCCATGTTTGTCTAATTATCTATGATTAACCTGTGTATTTATAGTCCTGTCTGTTCAGTTTGATTTCGTCTTGCCGTCCCGTCCCGTCCCGTCATGTCCCGTCCCGTCATGTCCCGTCATGTCCCGTCATGTCATGTCATGTCATGTCATGTCATGTCATGTCATGTCATGTCATGTCATGTCATGTCATGTCATGTCATGTCATGTCATTAAAGACTATTATTTGAAAAGGAAGGAAGATGGCGGCGCGTTCTGACGCAGCGGCTGCTCCAGGTCCCAAAGACGGTGCTTTTATGTCTTTTAATGTCGTCTGTTCGTCTCCAAATAGTTTAAATTTACCGCTAACTCATAAGGAAAAACACATATATGATCGCCGAAGCCTTGTGGACATCGGCAACGCGTACAAACACCAACTCTCGCAGGCGACTACTGAGAAGCTACGAGGCCTTTGTTTACTGCTGGAGCCGGACCTCGAGACCACGGCCTCGCCTACTTACGCTACCCGCACAAGGCAGCGTCGCAAGCGGTGTGAGAGAGGACGGAAGCGCGGTAAACGCGGAGGTATACGAGCCAGGCTAAGGGCTAATCCCACAAGACCGGCTCTCCCAACACTCATGCTCTCAAACGTTCGCTCTCTGGAAAACAAACTGGACTTAATTCAACTCACTCGGTCTACACAGCATGAGGCAAGGGATTGCTGTGTGTTTGTTTTCACCGAAACATGGCTAAACAACAACATCCCGGACTCCGCCATTCAGTTACACGGATTAAACTGCTACCGAGCAGACAGGGACTCATCACTGTCTGGTAAGACCCGCGGGGGTGGCTTGTGTGTTTATATCAACAAAGAATGGTGTAACAATGCTGCGGTAATATCAAAACACTGTTCATCGCTGGTGGAGTTTATGTTTGTGAAGTGTCGACCGTTCTATCTGCCGCGGGAGTTCACGGCCATTGTTATTGCCGCGGTTTACATTCCACCGTGTGCAAACGCTAAGGACGCGCTTCGTGAACTGTATTGCGCCATCAGTGAACAACAAACAAATAACCCCGACGGCTTTTTCATCATAGCCGGTGACTTTAACCACGCAAACTTAAAGACAGTTTTGCCAAAGTTCTACCAACATGTGAACTTTGCGACAAGGGGAAATAATACACTGGATTTTGTTTATACAACAGGGAAAAACGCATACAAAGCTGAACCCCGCCCCCACCTCGGGTACTCGGATCACATCTCTGTTATGCTAATCCCAGCATACAGACCACTTCTCAAGCTTGCCAAACCGGTTCAAAAACTCATTACAATTTGGCCAAATGATGCTACCTCAACACTACAGGACTGCTTTCAGTGCACAGACTGGAACATGTTTAAAGAGGCAGCCACCTACAACAACCACACAGACCTGCATGAGTACACTGAAACTGTGACTGCTTACATCAAAAAGTGCATGGATGATGTGACAGTCACCAAGACCATCACCACACGTGCAAACCAGAAACCATGGATGACAGCAGAGGTTCGTGGGCTGCTAAAGACCAGAGACGAAGCATTCAGATCAGGAGATAAAGCGGCCCTCAAAACAGCAAGAGCCAATCTGTCCTGTGGCATCAAAAATGCAAAACGGTCACATGCTCAAAAAATCAACAATCACTTCACAGACAGCAGAGACACACGGAGCCTGTGGCAAGCCATTCAGACCATCACTGACTACAAGCCCCCGCCACAGGCCTGTGATGAGGACACATCCCTCCCCGATGCACTCAACCACTTTTATTCACGGTTTGAAATGCAGAATGACACACCTGCACAAAAACTGCCCACACCTCCCAACGACCGGGCGCTTTGTCTGTCTCCAGCCGACGTAAGGAAGACCCTATCTAGGATTAACCCACGCAAGGCTGCGGGTCCTGACAACATACCTGGCCGTGTACTGAAAGACTGTGCTGCACAGCTGACGGATGTCCTAACAGATATCTTCAACACCTCGCTGAGCCAGGCAGTCGTCCCCACATGTCTCAAATCCACAACAATCATACCGGTACCAAAGAAATCACCTGTGTCCTGTCTAAATGACTACCGTCCCATAGCACTGACTCCAATCATGATGAAGTGCTTTGAGAGGTTAGTCATGCACAACATCAAAAACAGCCTCCCCAACACACTTGACCCGCTGCAGTTTGCATACCGTCCAAACCGCTCTACGGACGATGCAATCTCCTCCACCCTCCACCTGGCTCTTACCCACCTAGAAAATAAAGACTCCTACGTTAGAATGCTGTTCATCGACTTCAGCTCAGCATTCAACACAATTATCCCACAACAGCTCATAAATAAACTAAACCTGCTGGGCCTTAACAATTCCCTTTGCAATTGGATCCTGGACTTTCTAACCGGAAGACCTCAGTCAGTCCGTGTCGGCCACAACACCTCGAGCACAACCACACTGAGCACAGGTGCCCCACAAGGCTGTGTGCTCAGCCCGCTGCTCTTCACGCTGCTGACCCACGACTGCACTGCCAAGTTCAGCTCCAACCACATCATCAAGTTTGCTGATGACACAACAGTGGTAGGTCTCATCAGCAACAACGATGAAACGCACTACAGAGAGGAGGTGACACAGCTGGCGGAATGGTGTGGCACTAACAATCTGTCCCTCAATGTGGAGAAGACAAAGGAGGTTGTGATGGACTTCAGGAGAAACTCCGTTGACCACCCCCCACTGACCATCGACAGTTCGACTGTGGAGAGAGTCAGCAGCACTAAATTCCTGGGGGTGCACATCGCAGAGGATCTCACCTGGACCACCAACACCATGTCACTCTCCAAGAAGGCACAACAGCGCCTACACTTTCTCCGCCGGCTGAAAAGAGCAAGTCTCCCACCACCCATCCTCACCACATTCTACAGGGGCACCATTGAGAGTGTGCTGACCAGCTGCATCACTGTCTGGTACGGGAACTGCAGTGCTGCTGACCGCAAGACCCTCCAGCGGACAGTGAACACGGCTGCAAAGATCATCGGTGCCCCTCTCCCATCCATCCTGGACATGTTCCTTGCACGATGCTCCAGCAAAACCAACAGCATCGTGAAGGACCCCACCCACCCCTCCCACAGTCTCTTCCAGCTCCTACCATCAGGAAGACGGTACCGGAGCATCAGAGCCCGCTCCGCCAGACTGCTCAACAGCTTTTTCCCCCTGGCTGTGAGAGCCCTGAACTCAGATCACCCCGCCTCCCTCTGAAACCCCATGCAACCCCCTACCTCCTGAAACATGGACCACCCCCCCCCCCCCTCTCCAAACATCCCCCAACCTTACCACACCAAAGAAAAAACTGTAAACTGTTTTTTTTTTTTTTTTTTTTTTTTTTTTTTTTTTCTGTGCAATCCAAGTGTGCTACACACAGGTGAGTGGGCCTGTACAAACCACCTGTAGTAACACACTCTCCTCTATGCACTAGACACTTTTCCTAACACTGCTATGTACACAATCCCACAAAAGACTCGGCAATATATGCATGTTTACATGCTCATGCACCACTACAAATCATCTTGTACTGTTCCCCAGCCAGCTGCTGACTCCCAATGTTTCTCTCTGCACATGTACAGTATTTATGTGAAGCATTCGCATAGTTTGTATAGTTTGTATTTTTTATCTTTATCTTTAGTTGTATAGGATAAACATTTAGGGTAAACAGTTTGTATAGTTTGTATTTTCTATCTTTATCTTTAGTTGTATAGGGTAAACATTTATATATAGTATACCTAGTCAAATCTGTCAGTAGGTTAGTTTTGTGTATAGGTTTATAGTGTTTTACTTCATTGTTGTATGTCTGTATTTATGTAGCACCGTGGTCCTGTGAGGCACGACATTTCGTTCCACTGCATGTCCCCACATGCAGCGGAATGACAATAAAGCTCAACTTGACTTGACTTGACTTGACATACAGTAGTTAACAAATGTAAATACGATACTGATTAACAGACAATTGTCTACACAAAAAAAGGCCTTCATGTGATGCCAGAAGACCATTAAGATCTCTATCAATGTTCTTTCACATGCATTGCAGGAAGGAAAAGAGGTAACCGACTCCTTCTGTTGCTCAGCCTAAACCTGTCAGCAGATAAACAAAGGCTCGCGAGTTCTGCGGAGGTTCCCCGTCTCCGCATAGATGACTAACCATGTGGGTGAAAACCTCCATCATCCATTCTCACCGGCAGAGGTCCCGATCCAGAAGACAATAGCAATTTAAAGATAGCATCTTCACAAGTGATACATGCACACTAACAAGAGAGATGTCCTCTAAAAACACACTCAGCTGCAAACTACATCAGCGTCAGGCCTCGGTTCACCAGCCCGAGAGGAACAACTGCACATTGAGGAAGTACAGATGTTGGCTGTGTGATATTTGATGGCCTGCTCTTATATCAAGTGCTTCTGTTTCAGGCTCAAAAGGTCAGTTTGTTTGCGGTTGTGTGTGTGCGTGTGTGGCTGGAAGCCATATGTGTGCTTGTGTATGACTCAGGCCGAGTTTCCCCGCTGCGCTTCATTAAGCTACAGGCGAAGAGATCTATGGCTATACTGCAATGTCTGTTTGAACTCCTTACGGTCTGGTTTGAAAGCTGTTGAATAGCAAAGCAGTGAGAAGATCAACCTTTACATAGTGAAGACCTGGCTACAAAGCTGAACTACTTCACTAACTTCACATGACGGGAATATGCAATAGGAATCAATATTAATGGCATTGACTATATATATTTAACCCTTTGGATCTCCTCATTTCGGAGTCACACTTGTGCTCTTCACGGTCAAAAGTGACCGGACACCTGTAACGTAACCTCTTATATTTTCAGGAAAATCATTCCAATTCATTTTTGTTTAATAATATTTTTTCTTTTTTCTTTTGCATTTTGAGAGGGTTTTGTAGTAATAATTAATATTTATGCAGTAATTCATATCCATTTTTTGACATTGAAAATAATACATTTTTTTTAAATAAATTTTTTACAATTATTTTTTAATTAATGCAGTATTTCAGGTTAAAATAGAGACTCAGCCATTCAAAACCAATTTTGGAAGGCAGATTAGCACCACCTGGTTGTAAAAAAAGAGAAAAACATCTGTAATGGCATGTGTAACTTGATGCCTGTATAGCTCTCTATAGAGCAGCTTGTGAATTGCCTAGTTGTTTTTAGACAATTGATTCAACATTTTTATTAGGTGGAAGAGTTGAAAATATATTTAAACAATCTCAAAAACTATTTCTTATCAAGTTTTGGATATTTTTTTTTTGTTATAAATATGATTTGAAGTGTTCGTTTTTGTATTATGATTACAGTTAAACCTAAACATTGTGTTAGAAAGAGAACACAAGGAAATATTTTGTTACCCATTTTTTAATTCAGAATTTGTACAAAAAAATGCAATTTTAATAATTCAATTTTAACACTTTATGTAAACAATTTTTAATGAACATGTCTATTTTGTGTAAAAGTCAAACAGTAAAAAAGGAAACATCAATAATGAACAAGCTATAGTAAATGAAAAAAGAGAAACTACTATACTAACTATATACAATATTTGTTTATACTATGTTTTATATTTGCTATATTTATAATTATATACTATATATAATAACTACTATAATAACTATGTGCTAACTACATACTGTACTAACTCTACAGTAGATAACTACTCTATGGATTGTAGCAGAGGTCACAGATTAGAATTTTCACATTTCTTGCAAACAAAAGTGGTCTTGACATCCCTTGGGAGGCATCTTCGGCATCTTTTCCTCTTGGCTGAGGAACTAGCCAAGGAAGGACCAGCCGTGGAGGGGTCAGCCGTGGAGGGATCTGCTCTGGAAGGGCGAGCCGTGGAGGGGCTTGGTGGAGGGGCCTGCTCTGGAAGGGCGAGCCGCGGAGAGGTCTGCCGTGGAGGGATCTGCTCTGGAAGGGCGAGCCGTGGAGGGGCCTGCACTGGAAGGGCGAGCCGTGGAGGGGCCTGCACTGGAAGGGCGAGCCGTGGAGGGGCCTGCTCTGGAAGGACGAGTCGTGGAGGGGCCTGCACTGGAAGGGCGAGCCGTGGAGGGGCCTGCACTGGAAGGATGAGCCGTGGAGGGGTCTGCACTGGAAGGGCGAGCCTTGGAGGGGTCTGCCCTGGAGGGACCTGCTCTGGAAGGGCGAGCCATGGAGGGGTCTGCCATGGAGGGGCCTGCACTGGAAGGGTGAGTCGTGGAGGGATCTGCCGTGGAGGCACCTGCACTGGAAGGGCGAGCCCTGGAAGGGCGAGCCGTGCAGGGGCCTGCACTGGAAGGATGAGCCGTGGAGGGGCCTGCTCTGGAAGGATGAGTTGTGGAGGGGCCTGCTCTGGAAGGACGAGTCGTGGAGGGGCCTGCACTGGAAGGGCGAGCCGTGGAGGGGTCTGCCCTGGAGGGACCTGCTCTGGAAGGGCGAGCCGTGGAGGGGTCTGCCATGGAGGGGCCTGCACTGGAAGGGTGAGTCGTGGAGGGATCTGCCGTGGAGGCACCTGCACTGGAAGGGCGAGCCGTGGAGGGGCCTGCACTGGAAGGGCGAGCCGTGGAGGGGCCTGCTCTGGAAGGGCGAGCCGTGGAGGGGCCTGCTTTGGAAGGGCGAGCCGTGGAGGGGCCTGCACTGGAAGGACGAGCCGTGGAGGGGCCTGCACTGGAAGGGCGAGCCGTGGAGGGGCCTGCACTGGAAGGGCGAGCCGTGGAGGGGCCTGCACTGGAAGGGCGAGCTGTGGAGGGGCCTGCTCTGGAAGGGCAAGCCGTGGAGGCACCTGCTCTGGAAGGGCGAGCCGTGGAGGGGTCTGCCCTGGAGGGACCTGCTCTGGAAGGACCAGCTGGTTCTTCATATTCTTCCTGCAGTTTTCTCAAGAGAAGCAGAGAGGCTGGTGTGCGTGGGCCATACTGCCTTGATTTTACACAGGGGGACACAAGGGCTCTCCCTAACTCCTCCAGAAAAAGAGTGTGTGTGTGTGTGTGTGCGCGCGTCTGTGTGTGAGTGGATGTGTCTATATCACACTCTTAAATTTTTTAGAGTGTCATCCCTTTACTGCTGTGTACTTTTTCAGCATTGTGGCCAATTTGTAGATTGTACACGTTTTTTTGTCGATTTCCCATTCATTTCCTATGGTCGGTCATTTTTGACCGAAGAGCACAAGTGACTATTTTTTTTTTTTTATGACCACTTAGCCTGCTCGAATTATGCCATCAATTTTTTTTTGTGTTCACATTCCAAATGCCATAAAAGTCACCAAGTTTGGTACCATTCCGATGAAGCTGTGATTTTAAAAAATTAAAAACAGAAAATGTTTCGGTCAAAAGTGACCGAAGAACACCAGAGGTGTGTATATAATGTGTGTGTGTGTGTGTGTGTGTGTTTGTGTGTGTGTGTGTGTGTGTGTGTGTGTGTGTGTGTGTGTATGAATGGCTGTGTTTTAGAGTGTCACCCCTTCACTGCTGTGAGCTTTTCCTGAATTATGACTGAATTATTGAATGGATTTCACATATTCTCAAAACTTTGCTCTGTTTACAGACACAGTGGTTCATAGGTGTGTGTGTGTGTGTGTAAGTATGTGTGTGTGTGCGTCTTTGTGTGAGTGGATGTGTCTATATCACACTTTTAATGTTTTAGAGTGTCATCCCTTTACTGCTGTGTACTTTTTTTCAGCATTGCGGCCGATTTGTAGATTGTACACACAAAAATTCTCAGAATTTTTGGGTTTTTGTCGATTTCCCATTCATTTCCTATGGTCGGTCATTTTTGACCGAAGAGCACAAGTGTGACTATTTTTTTTATGACCACTTAGCCTGCTCGAATCGTGCCATCAATTTTTTTGTGTGTTCACATTCCAAATGCCATAAAAGTCACCAAGTTTGGTACCGTTCCGATGAAGCTGTGATTTTTAAAAATTCAAAACAGAAACTTTTTCGGTCAAAAGTGACCGAAGAGCACCAAATACATTTTTCTTGTGTGTGCAATAGCTGTCTGCTGTATCTGTCTATTGTTTCACCCATCCATTCATCATTCTGCATACAAATGTATTGTTCTGTCAATCTATCCATCCATCCATAAGTCAATCTATCTATCTATCTATCCATCTATCATTTATTCTTCCATCCACCCATCCACCAGTTTATTGTTCTATCCATCCATCCACCAATTTTCCATCCATACATACATACATACATCTAGGAATTTATCCATCCATCCATCCATTCATCCATCAATCCATCATTCTGTCTACCAATTTATCCATCCATCCACCAGTTTATTGTTCCATCTATCTATCCATCCAACCATTGATCCATCCGTCTGCCAAATCATCCATCCAAACATCCATCCTCCATCCACCAATTAATCCATTCATCCACCAGTCTATCTATCTATCCATCCATCCATCCATCCATCCATCTTTTGTAGTTAAATATACAAATAATTTCTTCAAATTTCAATATACAATTTATTTTAATTGTAATTATGCAATTGTTTGCTACTTCAGTTCCCCTGCTTGCTACCCGAATCAAATTCAAAACTGAGAATTGATTTGGAATTTAAAAGGAATTCACAGTTCAAATCTGAATGGCGCACAACCCTTTTGTACACAATATCTCGTGACTGACTTGTTTCTTTCTCCATCTGGCCTTTGTGACTGAAGGAGACCATCACTATGACTTGTGTTAATCAGTACATTCCCTCTCTGTAACTCATCGTATAGATTACACGCCCACACAATGTGTCAGTAGTGCTCATATTCACCATCTCAATGTCTTGTGCACTTGTCAAGCATTTGTAGCTGATCATTAAGAAGGATTAGCCTTTCTCCTCAATGGAGTTGACAGTCACACACATGACCTTCAACCGAATGGTTTTAATGGTGGTTGTTGTTCTGCCTTTTGCAGAGCTGCAGTTACGAAACCGTTGATCCGCTCTTTGACTCGAGGGAGGAACAGATACTCCAGAGGTTCTTGTGGTGTTGTGTGATGAGAATAAAGTCTGCTAACAAACTACAGATAAGTGATGATTTTGACTTTCCAAAATATTCTAATAGCATCAAACTTTCAAAAACCATCCAATATAATTATATAATCAAAAATGCAGGTAATTATCAGAGAGATCTTTGGCATTTTATGGGTCATTTTAATTTTGGCTTTATAAAAAATATAAAGCCATTTATTTTTATTTTTTTTAAATAACCTTTTCACAAATTGCTCTAACAATTACCAACCACTGAGATAATGATAACATTTATTTTATAATATGCTAATTTATTTAAAACAATATAATGCAAAAATTGTCTAATTTGCATGTTTTTTTTTTTTTTTTTTTATTAAGTCAGAGTACAAAATATTCTTGCTTTTGTTTACATTTTAATGTTTACATTTCATTTTAGAAAAGATTAAAAAAGTATGCATGTTATTTCCTCATTTCATATACAGTTTATCCCTGTCGTACCCTGTCCATTATAGTGAATAGTGAACTCTGCTGATAAACTATGACAGGTGTGGTTCTCAGAGTAAATATATAAAACTCTGCTTTGCAGACTTCATCCCTGTACTACAAAGGAGGATCACACACTGTGCCTAATACCTAATGGCAACAATACTGTACTGCAGTCAAACCACTAAACCGATGTATATGTTACAGAATTAAAGAAATATGTAACTGTTTCTCCTTTCTCTTATTCCAAATTATATCCCAACTAAAAGTAATCATGGATTGATTCCACCGTCAGCATAGCAGCAATAGCATCCCAGTATAATCATAAAAGATATGCAGACTGACAAAACCTGTTAATGACAATGTAACTTAACTAGTTCTTTGGTGTGTAAATGAGTTAAGTTAGGCTTTATTTCTGAAGGATCGTGTGAAACTGAAGACTGGAGTAATGATGCTGAAAATTCAGCTTTATCATCACAAGAATAAATTACATTTATTAATTAAAATAGAAAACATTCATTTAAAATTGTGATATTTCACCGTATTGCGGTTTTCTCTGTATTTTTGATCAAATAAATGCAGCCTTAGTGTGCATAAGAGACTTCCAGTAGTATAGTAGTATATTCATAGCAATAATTATAACATACATTTTGTCAAACAAAACTCTGATTGAATGAGCCACATTCAAAAGGCATTGTAAAATAGTTGTCAAATAAGCAATATCTGTCCAATTGTGGTCATATGCTTAAGCCAACTTTGTAGAAGAATGTTGACAGTTATACACTTACAATGGAAGTCTATGAGACAAACTTACAATGATTGGTGCCTACACCACTGGGCATGATGTACCGACAAATAGACAAGTTTAGGAAAAGAGTCTGTATACAAGAGTAAGCACTAAGGGAGGATGAAAGTACAAGAAGCCAAGAAAGGCAAGAGAAACAGATGGGAATTCAATAGAGAAAAGAAAAATAGGAGTACAGAGATAGAACAAAAGACTCGGATTCTGTTCGATATCAAGCTATATATCCATATCTATTTGGAGTCCAGATGCACTTTAAGGTAAAGCCTCGGGTTTAGCCGCTCCGTTTTTCAAACCAATGAGTACATCAGTTGGCTTGGCCCATGATACAGGTTGAGATCAGACACAGATATTCTCAAATCTTTACTGCGTCTCAAAGGAGCGCTGAAAGAGCCGAATCAAAAGAACCATCAGAATAGAAGTCTGGGAGAACAGGATCAAACGCGCTCGCGCTGAACAAATGGAGGAGGCTGTTGCCGTTTGACCAGCCTGAAAGGTGCACTTCACCTGCTTCAAGTCACAAACACACACAGACACACACACACACACTTACACAACTCTCAAGGCATCATTAAAAGCAAGACTTCTTCTGAATCCTAGAGCACAGAGTATTTGGGGAATTTCAGTGAGTCAGTCAGAGTTTTTATTTACACAGTCTTTGAAAGCTGCTTTTCCTTCCTCTAACCTTTCTTTTTATTTGTGTCCATCATCCTTTTTTTCTGTTATTAAATACTCTTCTCAGAGTTTGTGCTATTATGTAAATAGGCCAGAGACATCAGCAGCACCATGTCTATCTGAAATGCCACTTCAGGACACGTGACCCAGAAGCTTATCTAAAATGTCAGTATTTTTTGTAATACCATTCAAAATTACTTGCATTTAAAAAAAAATATATATATATATATATACTGGTGTGCCAGATGATTTTTCTAAGACAACATGAAGAGATCCAAATAGGAATGCATTACATTTAAATTTAAAAGTAACAGGGAAACAGTGATCACTTTTTAGTGGACAGTAGTTTCACTTTGATTCTGGAAGTATTGTTCCTATTAAATTTCTCCACCAACATTTTGGAGTAAATAGCTATTTTAAATTGTAATAATATTACTGTTTTTACTGCATTTTTGATCAAATATCTTTGACTGAATCAAATATCTTTACTGCTCTTCTTTGGCTCTGATAGGATGTGTATAAGTATTATTGTATTGTATCTGTTTGTTGTTTTGTTTTTATGTTTACATGTGATTATGATTACCTGCCAAGGGACCGTGGATGAAAACTAGCCATTGGCTAAATTCGGTACAATGCATGAAATGGAAACATTTATGTTAAAATTGTACATGCTTTTCAATATATATATATTTATATATATATATAAATATCAGTCACATATTTGTGTGTTATATCATAACTCACCTCTCAGCTACAGAGACTTTAATTTGAAGCAAAATATTATTTGAAAAAAGGCACATGACAGTTTATTTCACATATTGTATGACACAATTAACTACTCATCCCATAAAGCATTGCTTATTATGTTATCAAATCAGAAATAAACTACACATATAGTATGCCCATCGGATATAATTATGATTATAACATGTCATCCTGAATCTTTACAATTGACCTATCAGTAAGCCCCGCCCCCCTTAGTTACTGTTGCGAACTCGGACAAACAAACGGAGTTCCGCACTGTCTTTCAATGACAGATGTCAGTGTCAAAACATTGTCCCAAGATGTTTTCGATAAATTTTGGTCACAGAAGGACCACCTCTCGTCAAGAAGCATTCAAATGGGACATAAATATGCAGTTGAGGGATACATAAAAGATTTTAAAATAAATTTAGTAGGTAACAAGATTAATTTGGAAGCAATGGTTTACAGGTCTCAATGCAAGCGGGAGAAGCCTCATGTTACGGTCGTCACGATCGCAGATGACAGCATCCAGGATCAACACTGTTCATGTACTGCAGGGTACGATTAAATTAATCTATATTTAACTAGTTTAATATGTAGAGGCACTGAAATGTAGACCTTCGTTTATGTGTTCTTGACCTACACTGTACATGACGTGAGAATAGTTAGCGGTTTGCACATTAGTATGGACTCACTAACTTTAACGTTAGCTAGTTTTAGCCAGACATGCACAAGATGACATTGACATTCTGCTTGAGCAGATGAAAATTGTAACTTAATGAGAGAGTATGCCCCAGGCACATCGTTTTACCATTTTTGCGGCACAATCACCACAAAACCGATGAGAACTCGCGATTTTCCAATGCTTTTCTATGGCGCTGCAACCTAAAGATGTCCGAGTTCCGGTCCCCGTGCAACTGATACTCGACTGCTATTGGCTCATCAACGTTCGATGGGAGGGGCTTACCGATAGGTCAATTAAGATCCACGAACATTCCAGTGGGATTTATAATAGCAGTTTTCAACTTCATGAGTAAAAAAAGGCATATGTTTAACATTCTTAGAAAATAATCTGTGTTTTTCTTTACAGCATAAATTATACACAGTCATACCCCAAACGTGAATCTTGAAGTTATTTTATATATTGTAAGTTGCATACAAGTTACAGTCCACTACAATGGTTTCTCGGTTGATTTGTTAAGTGTTTAAACTAGTCATTTTGAAAGCAGGTGTATTTCAAAGACTGCTTCACTGGAAACCCTTGAGGAAACCCACGGCTCCAAAACCCATGGCTGAACAGCTCTACTGCTTTACTGTAATTGGGATTTTGGGCCCTGGTCAGCGTAGCTTACCTTTCCCTGCCCATAAAGCCACAGAGAGTGTAAAATGGGGCAAAGAAAAAGAGCAAGAGAGTCCCGCAGCATTATCTCTTTATCCTTCTGACAGACTCAGGACTCACCATGCGACTGTTTTGTCCTGACCTTTCTAAAACTATGGTAACCAGCCCAGACACCACAGCCCTGGCATGGGCTCCATTGTGTATACTCTGTGCCATCGGCAGGTAATGGAAAAGTGAACCAGTCATTTGATAATTTGTCCAGACTCAAGCTGAGCAAGACTTTTAATGGACCATAGTGCTGGAATACAAGAAACGGGTTCATACTGGGTCACATAAGATGGAAGGCAGCTGTCGTGGGGTGAAAACCAACTGGTAAGTGCATCTGTGTCAATGCTGCAGGCAGTTTGCAATGAGATTTTCGGGAAAAAAGAACATCTTCCCATCTCACAGCTGTCTCAAAACGCTTTTATGTTCAATGCTTGTGTTATCGACCTTAAAAATACAAGTGCCTACAACTATATCTCTGTGGTGACATTGCACATTAAAACAAACTTTTCAGACAAAACCCAACAGTTTCCTTTCAAGTCATTAAAAGTATTTTGTTTCATTGAAACAACACTCTGACAGTTTCATGTCTTTCAGCTAATGCACTGCAGCTATATTCATGAATATAGTGCTGAACATGCTGATTATTTACATATTTTACATTGCAAAAAAAACTGTATATGAATAATAACAACAAAAAAGAAATTATTACTTTTCAACATCAATCAGCAGCAGATTTTAATTTAATGAAGTGGATAGCACGGTATTACAAAATATCAAACAACTAAATCAGGGCTCAACAATAAAGATGCCATACCAGTGTAATTTTTGTAACAATTCACAATAATGTTCCTTTTCTTAACTATATTTAATGCATTAACTTCATTTATGCATTGTTTTGGTGACAAAACAGTAAAATTCACAACAATATAGAACATATAACATTTACAAGTATAAATAAATAAAATTTACAATGAATATAAAATTTTCTTAAACTTAAGACTTAAATTTTCTTAAACTTTTCTTATAAACTTAATAACTTAACTAAACTTAATAACGTAAACTAAAACAAAAATGTAAAATATATAAATTGTAAATATTAATAAAAACTACAATAATACATAAATAGTACTAAAATAACAATAACACTTTACAATAAGGTTAAATTTGTTAAAATTAGTTTTGCATCATTTGTAAATTCATTTATCTGTATATTTTTCTTAAAATATTTTTATTATTATTGAAAAAATATGGATATTTTTATTAAATAAAATAAAATCCTTGTTGTTATATTGTTCTTACAGTGTAGCCAAAGAATTGTCTAAAGTATTACTTTTGCCATCTATATATATCTCAAAGTAAAAACACTTCGACAGCTCTCCAAAATGCTGCTTCTACCCTTAAATATCATGGCAGCATAACCTGAGAAAAGCTAATTAAATCAGTAAATTATCTAAAGTGTAAAGAACACATGCCATAAGACCTACTAATCAAAACATCTCTATTTCACCATGACCGGCGGTCACGCCACTGATGACAGCGAACGCTGAGCGGTGACTTACCAGCTCAGCTCATCACCTGCTTTCACACAACGACAGAGCAAAGCCTCGTTCCCCTGGTACTGAGAGGCCATATTAAAGGGCACGTCAGTTAACCTGTCCACTGGATTGTGTAAGAGTACATCTGAAAATCCCAGTGAGAATAGTACGGGGCATGGAGGGGAAGCAGGAGGATGGGGGATATAACCGACGGCAGCTGAAGAGAGAGGAGGGGTGAAATAGCCACTGTATGACAGACAGCACTAAATTACTGAGTCTTGATGGGTTACGCAGAGCAGTGGAGCAGTTCGTGTGGTGGACAGATGACATGGTGCACACAATGTAGAAAACCCATCTCATCATGGCCGGAGATTGCTAAAAAGGCATCGTTTTAGAAACAGACAGAGCAAATCGCTCAGACAGCATCTGGCCTTTTACAATAGTACAAAACCCAACAAAAGAAGCTGCTCGCTTAAAGGTGAAGGATGTAATTTCTGTGCCACTACCGGCATGGATTGAAATCGCAAAAATATCTAGCCTTTTAGATTTTCACATTTTGAGTTGGGTTTGTCCATGCAAAACTTGTCGCCAAAATACGAAAGTGCTGTGGGTGGTTGCCAGGGTGTCTAATGCAGTTGCTAAGGTGCTATGAATTGTTTTTTTAACACATTCTAAAAGGACTAAAGTAAAAATTTCCTTATTACAGTTTTTGATGTCAAAACTACTAATTTTATACATGCACCTCAGAAAAAAAAAATGCAATTAATGAATCCTTTGATATATATGAAGTAATTGCATTCTGAAATAAACAGCAGTGTGTTTTGCATGGTTTGACTCATTGCATTGCAAATCATCTCTAAGTAACTTCACTTAAACATGGTCAGTTAATACTATTCTGATATATTGCATGTACAGCATGACTGTACATCTTAATCATTGCACAGTGTAATTCAATGCATTACATGCTTAAATGTTTTTACATTGCATGCAAATATATTATTTTTATTCATTGCAAGGTTTGACAAAATGCATTGCACATTGGAATAAATAAAAAAATAAAAAAATGGTAAAACAGTTTTCACTGAAGTAAAGCATGGAATTTTGAAATATAAAGACTGAATGCACTTTCTTGTAAGACATACTACAATAATCTTTGTTTAATTTACACCTGCTAAAAATCATTTTTACAATGTACAAGTTAACAGCAATCAATACAACATCAGTTTTGTATATTTTAGCATGTTAAATACAGTACTAAGATGAACCAAGATAAATCATAATGTTATTGCATTTAGTCATCAGCATACACTTATGAACAATAAAGACTTACTAAGGCTAACTTGCAGGCTCCTTGTTCAACTCAAAATAATGCTAATAATATCATCCTAAGTGATGCATCAGCACAATGCATGAGAGTTACTACACTGAATTACTATGTAATGCAATTAAATAAAATGATAACAATGTGCATCATTTAAATAATAACTGCATGGCTTTTATTACATAAATAAAATTAAAAATTGGTAAGTTATTAAATTTGTATGTTATACTCTTGTTTACATAGCAGTTTAAAAATGCTTTAAATGAGCTTCAAACATGGAGGCAAAATTAATGCAAAAATAAAAAAAATACATGAAATTGAATTTACACACTATGTGTGATACCGCTTTTAAAAAAAGCACATGCTACGTGAAGCACACTCGATGTTATTTCACTTTGCAGGATTGTTGCACACAATAAAAAAGGCACACTTCACCTTTAAACAGATAGTCCTGCACTAAAAAAGCCATGATGACATTTTCCTACACCTCAGTCCAGTTTTATGTTCTACTGAGTCTAGAAACCCATTAGTTACAGTTCCGTCCCAGCAGAATACCAATGTCCAGGCCTTCACGCCAATGGTGCAGGCGCTCATTGGATGTCGCACGCTACTGGTCACCATCCACAAAACACTAGCGTACGAACACACGGTGCGTCAGTGACCAGCAGCCCCTCGGTCTCTCCCACACATTGTTCAGCTCTCCAGCATGGCATAAGAGCTCAGAGGCATGAAATTAAATACAAGATGCTGCAGTTTTGATCCCAGGCCAAGTCTGAACGGTAATGTAAAACTCTGATCCACAGATGCGGAGGAGGGTTACATAGAGAGTGGAGCTTTTTTCTTTAACATCTCAAAAGTAAAATATTTGGAACTAGGTTATATTATTTATATTCACAAAGAAAACTACAAAAAGCCTTTAGGCTCGTCATGAAATTAAATGTAATTTCTTACTTTACAGGTGCATCTCAATAAATTAGAATGACGTGGAAATGTTCATTTATTTCAGTAATTCAACTCAAATTGTGAAACTCGTGTTTTAAATAAATTCAATGTACACAGACTGAAGTAGTTTAAGTCTTTGGTTCTTTTAATTGTGATGATTTAGGCTCACAAAAACAAAAACAAAAACCCACCAATTCACTATCTCAACAACTTAGAATACTTCATAAGACCAATAAAAAAAACATGTTTAGTGAATTGTTGGCCTTCTGGAAAGTATGTTCATTTACTGTATATGTACTCAATACCTAGCAGGGGCTCCTTTTGCTTTAATTACTGCCTCAATTCGGCGTGGCATGGAGGTGATCAGTTTGTGGCACTGCTGAGGTGGTATGGAAGCCCAGGTTGCTTTGATAGCAGCCTTCATGTCATCTGCATTGTTGGGTCTGGTGTCTCTCATCTTCCTCTTGACAATACAGAACAATACTTCCTCTTGTTCAGGTCAGGCGAGTTTGCTGGCCAATCAAGCACAGTAACACCATGGTCATTGAACCAGCTTTTGGTACCTTTGGCAGTGTGGGCAGGTGCCAAGTCCTGCTGGAAAATGAAATCAGCATCTCCATAAAGCTTGTCAGCAGAAGGAAGCATGAAGTGCTCTAAAATTTCCTGGTAGATGGCTGCGTTGACTGTGGACTTCAGAAAACACAGTGGACCAACACCAGCAGATGACATGGCAGCCCAAATCATCACTGACTGTGGAAACTTCACACTGGACTTCAAGCAACATGGATTCTGTGCCTCTCCACTCTTCCTCCAGACTCTGGGACCTTGATTTCCAAATGAAATGCACAATTTACTTTCATCTGAAAAGAGGACTTTGGACCACTGAGCAACAGTCCAGTTCTTTTTCTCCACAGCCTCAGGTAAGATGCTTCTGACGTTGTCTCTGGTTCAGAAGTGTCTTGGTAGCCCTTTTCCTGAAGACGTCTGAGCGTGGTGACTTTTGATGCACTGACTCCAGCTTCAGTCCACTCCTTGTGAAGCTCTCCCAAGTGTTTGAATCAGCTTTGCTTGACAGTATTCTCAAGCTTGCGGTCATCCCTGTTGATTGTGCACCTTTTCCTACCCAAATTCTTCCTTCCAGTCAACTTTGCATTTAATATGCTTTGATACAGCACTCTGTAAACAGCCACACCTTTCAGTAATGACCCTTTGTGACTTACACTCTTTGTGGAGGGTGTCAATGTTCGTCTTCTGGATCATTGCCAAGTCAGCAGTCTTCTCCATTATTGTGGTTTCAAAGAACAAGAGATACCCAGAATTTATACTGTAGGGATGGTCATTAATTGAAACTCAAATGTAAATATTCTAATATTTTGAGATACTGATTTTTGACTTTCATGAGCTG
Organism: Schizothorax lantsangensis; assembly: GCA_027422415.1. NCBI lineage: Eukaryota > Metazoa > Chordata > Actinopteri > Cypriniformes > Cyprinidae > Schizothorax > Schizothorax lantsangensis. The sequence continues at coordinate 7,550,841 of CM049841.1, read as the reverse complement.
TAAGCTCTAATCATCAAAATTAAAACAAAAAAACTTTTGAAATGTTTTACTTTACATGCAATGATTCTAAAATATATGAAAGTTTCACTTTTTGAAATAACTTACAAGAAAAAATGAACTTTTTCACGACATTCTAATTTATTGAGATGCACCTGTACATGGATCAGTTTAATGCCTATTAATTAGCGTTGCCATCATGTCATGACAATACTATTCAATTTACTTGGATACTGGTCAGGAGTTTGATTCAACTAATTAATTTGAATCATTCTGATTCTCTCACTGATTTGTGACTCTTTGTGCAGGTTACAAATAGTGAGTGTTATGAGTGAATCACTGAATCATTTACTCAAATGATTCCTTAAACAAGACAAAAAAAGTGTTATTGCTCTCGGCTAAAATGCTAAAATTTCTAAGCATAATAACTGTTCTCCCCACAAATGACAACAAAGCAGATAAATCAGAATGATAAAACATTTATCAAAAAACAGATTAATTCCCAAAGGAAATGCCGCTAAATTTGTCAACATTAGCGCAATAGATGTCATTCTTGGCCCTAATCCTAAGATCAATATTGTACATTCTGACATGAAATATGTTGTTATTGCACACATTAATTAAGATTTTCTTCAAAATGATATTTTTCCCCGAACATTATTTAACCTAAAAGAGAGAACTACAATTCTAATGCAATGCTAATGCTGCTTTCAAGTCCATTGTGGCAACACTGAAAGACTTATTATGAGTCATGTTCTGACACATTTCAGAACGCAACAAAGCATGAAAATGAGCTACAATACAGTAGCTTAGCAATGCTTGCCAAATTACTTAAGGCTAACAGAGCTTGTTTAAAAGGATTAGGTATAATTAAACAAAATGTTTAATTTATTCCTTCTAAGACCAACATCTGCATTTCAAAAGTTTATCAAACAAAACTTATGGGAATTTATTCATGCAACAAGTGTAGCACAAGCCGAAAAAATGCAACAGTTTCTCTCCAAATCATTCCTTCTTTTTCTTTCCCCACAGACTAAACACGCAAACCAACCTGCCCACAACAGCAGGGCAATGATGAAGCCCATTTCCTTGTCAAAGTCGTCCCTTTCAGGTCCCTCATTAGCAAAGCAATTCAAACCTTGTGATGTCTGGTTCTGCGTGTCTGCAGCCATTTGACTTCATTATTGGATAGCTGCTAGCGGTGAGGACACTTAACCCCTATTACAGCTTCACCTCCTGAGCCTGAACTAAGAGATAATTAATCTATTTACACAGAGGGGGTGGAAATAAGGACTATTGCAGGAGCAGTTTAAGCAAATATCGGAATGTTTAACCAAAAATTATACATCCATTTTTGCCCACTTGCATTCCTGTGGCGACATTTCTGCAAAATGATATTGTGCTGCTTCTAGTACATTTTGCAACACTTTCAAAGTGAAATGGCCAGTGAATGGCACTAAAAGCATGTTCAGTTTTATTTGACCATGCCATTTTAGCTTGCTTTTACACGTCTTTGAGCTGTTTCATCGAGTGTCGGGATTTGCACCTGAGTGCTTTGTGTCACAAGTGTAATGCTACACCGGGTGAGCTACCGAGCAATTTTATTATATCAGAAAAGCCATATATATGGAGCTGGTTAGGTGACACAAATGTAAACATGTATTAGTTTATAAATCATGCACTTAGGTAAAAGTGTTTTGAGGTCTTAAACCTTCTACAGCCTGCACGATTTTAGCAATCCTATAAGATCACTGCAAATCACACTGTGCGACATGCATCTAATAAACTTGGATACGACATACATGTAGACTGTACGATAATGACACCTATTGACTCGTATGCTACGATGCACGTTTCTATAAAATAATAAAACTTCATCAGCACACTCTAGTGGTAAACAGAAAGAGCGTGATGAATCACACTTTGGATAAGAGCTCGAGGTAAGCAGTTTAATGTTTTAGCGCCGTTTTGCATTGATTTTGTGTTGCATTTTTATTAGCTGGTAAGTAAACGTGGGTCGTAGCAACAAACACACTCTGCGATGATCATGCTGAATTTCTGACACTGTCAGAAAATTATCGTAGGCTATCTTTGGTCGCAAGACTGTGACAATGGCCATCTTTGAACCTCTCACTGTATGACATTGGACCACCAATTAGGAGCCACAATCACAGAAATCACCATGATTGTTTCACAATGCCAATCTTTTGTCTGGGACAGCCGAAAATCATGCAGTGTGTCTCGGTGTGTCAATAACATTGTATTGTGCAAGGAACTGTGTGAAAATGTGTCATTATTAATTAATAACCTGAAACCGTAATCATAATTTGTGTGAAAATGAATAAAAGATGTTGGTGTTTTATTGCAACTGCAGTTCATTTCAGCTGGAGACTGCAATAAATTGTATGTATAGGTGTGTTTTTGAAGTTTTGTAAAAATGTAGCTAGTAGGCTCATTTTCCAATGAGCCTAGGTTACATTTTAGTCACTTAACGCTGAAGGTTTCATTAGCCTTCGTTGTGACTAGGCTACAACTTTTGTCTAGACATGACCCCAAGTACCATCATAAAAACAATATATTTTCAGTTCTGGACTACATTAAATCATCATTCAAAACACTCAACATACAGTATATTAGATTTTCAAGTTATGACAAATTATGGTGCTAGCATGTTGCTAAGCAACACACAATGCATAAAAATATATCACAGAAAAGTTATTACTTTTCAAATGCAAATGCAATTCCACAATACAATTTGGAAAATAAAATAAATCCAATCTCTCTAACACACAAAGTCTCCAAATTCTAAGCTTTTTCAATGTTTCAGTATTTCCACAAATAATCCAATGCTTTGGCCACAAAAATCTCTGAGCTTAACATTTAAGAATTCACAAGTAACCTAAGATGGTTGCCCATATTAATGTGGCCTTTTTTAAAGGTGCGTAGAGCTGGGTATAAACACAAACATGGTTGCCAGGAGTTGTAATCCTGTCACATGATGGTTGGCCAAAGGTATTGTCACAGTGAGATAAAAATGGCAAGTCATCGTGAGTGCACTATAGTTAACCAAGCCTAATATATTTACCTCATCCCAAAGAGTGCCTGACAAGGCAGCTGACACTTGGAGAACAGGGACAAAATCTTGTTACTAATTTCATATCCTAAAATGGTGCATTAGAGAATGTCTTCTCTCATACTTTAAAAAGACACTAGTTGAGTTACAGGCAATCTGAAACAATATTCAATTAACTTGCTTCTATTTATAACCAAGTCCATAATATGAGGTTGAATATGAGCAAAGTAGCTGCTGCATACCGAGACAAACTAGAAAAAGAAATGTCTTTGCTTCCTCCAAAGAGTCACATAAACACTTTCTCCATCAACGAGAAGTCCTAGTGATTTACTCATTTCATGCCATAATATCACGTTGAGAGCAATTTGCTGCTAGTATTACTGGTATGTTAGAGGATAATTTATCAGGGAATGATGTATATTCATGGCCTGCTGTGAAGCACATCAAACATTCCTGGCTTCTCCATGTTATTGCTTTGACAATCATACCTCATCTTCAGGACAGGCTATTTATTGAGTTCTATTGTGCTAGATGTAAATATCCTCTCTCAATGGCATATTAAATATCTTGTTTGTGTTGAGGTGTTGTTGTGGTTGTCATGGAACAATAAGTTGCTCTTGTGCACTAGGGGTACATGGGAAAGCCGGCTGCATTAGCAATGAAAGCTGTTTTCGTCCATGAAAACCCCAGTGCATAGCAACACCATTCGATAAAAGCATACAAAACCACTTAAGACATCACGAGACTCGCTCTCATGTTGCACGTACTGTAGGATTTACCTTCATTACTCAAATATGAATAACATGAAAAAATCCTTGTTTCTTAAAATCATATACTTGCCGGTATCGACTTACTTCCATTGTGCTGGTTTGTGGTTCATTAGCACGCAGCAGGAGGTTAAGTTAGTCAATATCCTCAGCAAACACTCTCTGCTGAGTAGTTAGGGGCAATTTAGAAACTTCAAGCATGAAAAGGAGGAATCTTTGCTCATTAATTAGCCAAGAATAATGGAAGAAGCTTTTAAACACAGCTATTAAAAATAATAATAAAAATATTTTGCTTGCTATTTTCTTCTAAAACTCCATTTATCAACCATCATTTACTGGACAAGTTTTAATAGTGAGCCAAAGATAAAGGCATTCCAAACAGTAGGCAGCATAGTCCCAGAATGTATTCCAATGAGGGTCCATGAAAAAAAAAAAAAATACATCCAATATGGTGAACAAAGCAAATACGTATAAAATATAGTTTGTACAGTAAAAGTATATTTATGTAAATTAATAAAAATTGTATAATTATTGCTGTTCTGTTGTGTTTTGTTTTATGCTCATTACGATGGAAGACCATTTTGGCTATGGAATACAAAAAAAGTGGGGGGAGATGAAAAGACAATTACCGTTTTATTTTTTATTCCAGACACAATACATTATGGTAGTTTATGCTTATTCTCAATGATTACATATTTGCAAAAATAATAATAATAATATCTGTGAGATTATGCATCACGGAAAACCATATGCATCTATATCTATTAATGCTGTCAAACGATTAATCGCGATTAATTGCATCCAAAATGAAAGATTTTGTTTACATAATATATGTGTGTGTACTGTGTATATGTATTATGTATATATAAATACACACACCTGCATGTATATATTTAAGAAAAATATGTTATGTTTATACATTTAAAATATTTGTATATAACTTCACTTAAATTAATATAAATATATACATGGAAATGCATGTCAATATTTTCAAAATATATACTGTATGTGTGTGTGTTTATATATACATAATAAATATACACAGCATACATACATATATTATGTAAACAAAAACTTATTTTGGATGCGATTAATTGATTGACAACACTAATATCTATCTATCTATCTATCTATATATATATACAGTATATAGATAGATAGATAGATAAGGATATATAAGGATATATATCCTTTTCCCAGGAGATATATATATATATATGGCTTATTCAGTTGAATAAAAAAATAACAATAAACACAGCACTGCATTTTGAACTTTCTATTTATCAAAGAATCCTGAAAATAAGCATCACAACTGTTTTCAACAACAGTAATAATGAGCAATATTTCTTGAGCATAAAATCAGCATATTAGAATGATTTCTGAAGGATCATGTGACACTGAAGACTGGAGTAATGGCTTTTATGTCTCTTTTTTTTTTTTTGATGTGCTGTGTTTTTGTGTCATTAATTTGGAATCAATCGTGACTCTAACATTGTCTGCTTACTAAAAAATGAGATTTGTATTAGGCTTTACATAGACTGTATAGATTTATTATTTACTATTTACAAAGTCAATCAGATCATAGCACTGCTGTATAGCATCTTGTTCAGACGGACACATAGCAATGGATCGGTGTATTCTTAAACCCCTGGGACAAAGTCAACATTATTTTTAGCAGTATGTGAAGGTCCAGGTGTAACACAGAGGCAACACCACAATATCAAGAGGTTTGTCGTGGTCACGACCTCTGTCTCACTTGCCATGTTCACTGAAGAGAAAGATACACAGCTCGGAAAAGAATGACAGTGAATCTCTCAGGTCAGGATCAGTTTCTGTAGTCAATATACTATATATAAAATAAACCTGTAAAGCAATATACTGTATATGATTTCTGTGCCACTAACATCACCAATATCTAGTAGTATAAGTGGTGAAATCTTCCTGTTAGCATTCCCAGTCATCTCAATGGCAGTATTTCGACTGGTGTATGACGTGCTGAAAGTATTTGCCCTGCCTGCTTAGTTTTCAAAAAGAGTAATTTGATATTTAATCAGGCCTACCTGCCCCTGTAGCAGTCACATAAACATCTTCACAAACGCATCTTTGTCATCTGCAAAAGGCGGCACGTGCCTCCCAGCAAACCACTGAGCTTTTCTTGACACTACAAAGACAACATCTATTTTTATTTCCCTCCTGGTGTACATTCATGCTGAATTTGAAAGTTTATAAGATGCCTTGGTGAGAAAGCATCTACCAGCAGCACATATATATATATACAAACACAAAAGCAATACAGAGTCAAATAAAAATGGAAATATGTTTTATTCACCAAACAAAATCTCAAACACTTTAAAGCATGATTAGACTGTCAGACCAAATGCATCGCTCCCCTCTGCACAATATTTCCTAACCTACATTATAGAAACTAGAAGCGTTTCATGGACATCCTGCAGGTAATTGTTTTGACCTCTTTTTATAGCCTACTGACCCGGAATAAACCTCCTGATATTGATCTGCAGAGATGATCTGATGTCTACTATCACAAGCACAAAACCAAAGTCGGCATGAAACAGCATTACATTAGTATCACTGAGATAATTTTATAGTTTTATATTAATATAACTTTATATTAATATTTATATTTGTTCATATTTTTATTGTTTAATATTTAGGTTAGCTGAAATAAAATAAGTATATAGTTTTTTTTTGTTTTTTTATTTCAGTTAAAGTTTATTTTACTTCAAGTAATTAAAAAATTGACATTGCAATCCTCTTTTCTTCAATATTGTGATATATATGCGACTGAATGGCTACTTGAACAAGAAAAATGTAGATGTCATTGCAATGGTGAGTTGCATGTTGATGTTTTTTATTAAATATGGGTACATTTAAAAATTATGTGCACAGATAAGTCATTTACAACTGCAATATTTCATTAAACGATATAGGAATTATCCATTTTGATTTGGTAGTTTTTAAAGTGGTTGAAAACAGCTTTGCTCTCTTTTATATTAAATGCAGTTACCAATGAGAAACAAAAATGGTTTTATTGCCTAATATGTGAAGTGCCATCAAGATTTTTTTTTATTATTCTCTAATTCTTTAGAAATGATCTATGTGCTGGTGCTTTAAAAACAAATCCCTGATCTGAAGAACTTCTCTCCAAACAACCATACAGGCACCTCAAGTGCTTCTTTCTCTCTTTTGTCCATGTTACAAATCCATTAAAGGAATACATGGTTCAAGGCTGGATAAGGTCCAGAATAACATCTCCACTATGTACACATTTCAAAACAGCATTTCAGCTTTTCTGAGTGATAAAACTAGATTGCTTCAGTATTATGATCAACAAAACTGTCTGCACTATACAGAGACTCCAAGCCACTTTATTGTCCCTATCCTTCTAAAGTAATAAAATAATCTGTGAAAGACCCCTTACTACACATCGACACATATTACTGACTGATCTATCTTTATCACACCTTACATCTCTCCTTTTTGAGTCCAGATGAGCTGAAGATCTATAGCAGTGGGTCTCATAACATCCCCTGAAGTGTTTATTCCACCCACAAATCAATTTTTGCACTCTGCTAAAGTTGCAAAAAGGCCTAACCAAGCATCAATAACTGTATTAGTATGGCAATCTTAAAAATAAACGTTCTTTATTGACATCTGTAGTTCCATGAAGAACCTTTTAACATCCAAGACACCTTTTACATTGTTGTTGGAAACAAGTTATTCAGATTATTGAAATGTTCTTCACACAATAAGTAAGTAAATAAGTAAATAAATAAATGTTTCACTCTTAAAAAATAAAAGTTATTTATTGCCATCCATAGGTTCTTCAAAAAAAACTTTAACATCAATAGAACCTTGCCATTGTACAAGGTTCCAACGTTCTTTTTTTATTATTATTATTTTTTTTAAGATGCTCTTCACAGATGAGCATCTGTAATGTTTAAGATGTTCTTTGGGGAAGCAAAAAATGGTTCCTCTATGCATAAAACCCCCTTTTGGAACTTTTGTTGTTAAGGGTGGTTAAAATTCATTGTATTTGTTGGTAAGTTGATAGCCCTGATCCGAAGCTTCTCTAAACTCTCTTGATTCTACAAAGCTATGAACGGTGAAAGGCAAAGCCCAGGGGAATGTCAGACTTCAGGAAGTTCACCTAGTGGTAACTCTCTCAAATGACTCATTATAGATTTTGCTAATGTTAGCACTCACTCAATCTCTCTGGAGGAGTCAAAAGAGACTTGGTGCTATTTAAAGAGGTTGTTCAAATAGTAAAAGTCTAATCTTTACAAATACAACTGTGAAGCACTCTATTGAAGTTCAGTGCTGTATTATGTTTGTATATGTGTGTATTCAAGTCTTTAGACTGCAAAAAGCACCTACTGCATAAACACATACAAAACACAAAGGCAAGCCAATCTTTATCAACTTATTCAAGGTTTATTCTTTATCCTATAAGGTATTTACTCAATGATGGAGCACATCTGTTTATTCAGGGGTAACCTATCTTAGCGTGCTGCATGACTAATATCAGATTATGAATATGATTCACTCTGGGGAAATGGGAACGGCTACAAAAGGCACACTGAATATGTAACAGCCGCATCAAATTATCAGATACATTTTGCGAAAGGACACAGGTATTAGTCACAGCTATTGTGACAGCGAGGGAATATCTCATTCAGACCTCACCAGGAAACATTCATAGAGTAAGCACAAAAATGTTAAAATAATAGGCACTGTCATTTGGAGAAATGAGCCAAAATGGCTGCAGACAGATTGAAATGAGACATTATAATGTAGTGCTATCAGCACAGACTTTTTTCAAAATGGTTTAACTTTGGTAATGTAATGTGTTAATGTAGCACAATTATACATGCCGAAAAAAATTGATAATTAAAATAAATAAATACAATGAAATACATGCTAAAATTATCACTATTAAAATGTATTTGATCCATACACAAATGTTGTAATAAAGGCATTTCCTACACTTGGAAATGAATGAATGAATGAATGAATGAATGAATGAATGAATGTTGACTCTCTTCTTGACAGTACTGTATATGAGGAGAAAAAAAAATACAGCACTTGGAAACATATGATTTTCCCTCCCCTCTTCTCAGTCCAGTCTCTTCTCCACATCATTTACTTTTAACTGAATAAAAAGCTGCAAAAAAATCAATTGTTATATGAAATCAAAGCAGTCAGTTAACAAACGAAGGAGAATGATATGGAAGCCTCAAAAAAAAGTCACAGTTCTCACATTTGCCAGTTTATATCTAACAACATGATTTCTTATTAACGTCTAATTTATCTCAGATTACCTGTTTTATTTTTTACTCTGAGGTGGAAATGGGCTGGTGGATCTGTACTGCTTTCCTGAACCAAAAAAAAAAAGATCAACACTAATCTATTTTAATAACACTCCTTTTGGAAAGCGAAATTCTTTTATCCACCCACATCTGCTCAACTCTGTGCACCATTTTCAAAGCTGTGTAATATTTTAAAGCTTTTATACTCTTTTCTGCCTCTGTAGGTAAGGCGAGGGGGATCTGGGGATCGATTCTAAGGCGATACGGGGCATGTGGTGGACATTTCCAGAGTCCTGACCCAACTGCACATGGGAGGTAATTCTGTTACTCAGAGGAAAGCCTCAAAGGTCACTGACCGATCAATACTACATGCTTAAATCTTACACTTAAGCACCTAAGAGAAAACACAGCTACTGCAGTTTTTGTACCATTTTTCTATATGTACAGGCTTAAGAGACTGTAGATAAAGTTTTAATGCACCCGTGTGGATAATGTCAGTTCACACTGGTGTGCTGACCACAATAAACTGTGCATAAACCACCCCTTATAACAACATACCACAGTATTACCAAGCTTTTGACCCTTTTGACATGAGGGCTGTACAAAAAGCCAGACAGCTAAATTATGCATATGCCTTCTTTTGGCCAAAGGAAAAATTGCATTCATGAAATAATTTCAGTGTGAGTGTATGCGTGTGTGTGTGTGTGTCAATCCATCATTTGCTAACTTGCTTAGCTTGCTAAGTTTTGAAACAAGGCTAATGTTGTTAATACAGTACTGCTAAATATCCGCTTAACTGAAAGAATTAACTTTATAGTTACTAACTAGATCACCACAGAAATGAATCCCTATAAAGGAGCTGAATTTAATAAGGAAACATGGATGTTTACCAAGCTTCCTCAATAAATTGCTAGCATTAATGTTAATTCAACTAATTCCCCATGTGAATGAAACAAACCTCACGTGGTGGACTGCAGCTCTACCTAATTAAATTAATCCGCCTTTATTAAAAAGGCAATGCTTCCAAAATTATCTCAACACTCCAAGGAAATGAGAGCAAACAATGCCGTTCCTCTAATGTTGCAAAGTTAAAAGACTTTTATGAAATAATCAAACAGCATTCTGTATTTTTCCAAGTCATCAGGAGGTCAGAATGCTCAAGTGAATGAACAGTCACCCAGATACATCAATCTTTTAATACTCACGTATGGAGAAATGGAAATATGACTTACTTTCTTCTGTTAAACATTAAAAGAAGATTCAAAACCACACTGGACCCTCTTGACATTCATTGTATGCACATTTTTTAAACAATCTGAATTTCACAAAAGAAATAAAGTTCTAATGACATAAGGGTGAGTAGTTTTTTTTTTTTTTTTTTTGGGTGAACTCATGCATCAAGATTATATAATTTTCTTTATACTAAAGCTAAAGAAAGATAAAAAATATTAGAATTGCATATACAATAAAAACAGAAATATAGTTTTATATTATATATATATACAGTATATATATATATTAGGGGTGGCACGGTACACAGATGTCACGGTTCAGTACTTACCTCGGTTCGGGGGTCACGGTTCGATACGATTTCGGAACAACAGGAAAAAACAACAAATCTACTATGCTCTGTTTCTTTTCATTTATTTTGAACAGAGGGTAGTACAGTAGTAATACTAAATATTATATTACATATATATATATATATATATAATCTGCAATACATATATACATACAAGGAATAAATTCTTGAAATATATTTGATTTAGTTAACAGATAAACAAGGGGAAAAAACAGTGCCACACGTAACATAGCCTATATATGCTGAGTTTCAGATCATTTTTGTGACAGGCTTAATTTGTTCACAGAAAGGAAACTCAAATGGCAGAAAGCAACATCCTATTTGTTTTCTTTATTTTATAAAAGCACAATGTTTTGTTTTCATTGTGAGTGTACACAAATAAAAGCAGACCTTTATACAGTGATGCATTATTAAGACGATAAGTGTTTAAAGTTGATTCTGCTAGTATAAGGAAACAGTTGAAGTGATCGCATCACACGCACACACACACACACACACACACACACACACACACACAAAACACATCAGTTCCAGCATTGCTAAAGTTGGTACTTTATCAAAATAAAATACAAACATCAGCGCACCCGCCTCTGTGTCACCGTTGGAACGCGACTGAAGTACAAAGCCTATAATTTATATAATAAATAATAGTTTAGCATTCAGATAAGTTACATCGCAAATATGGAAATATTATGGAATATTTGGATTTGTGCCGAATGAGAGAGGTAGGATACACGAGCACACAGCTCCATTTTCAACAACAGTTGAGTGCACAAGCCTTTAAAGTATACTCCTTTGTCAGTTTATGTGAGAGACACATTCAGAATCAGCACATGGTCACTGTCTAGGGGGCTTTGTTTTCAAGTGAGCAACTCATGGCACGCGCTGTTCTTCTGCTGGCGGTTATCAAACAGCGTTGAATTGCTCTGGGCGCCCCCTTCTGGATTGGGGGTGAATTGCCTGTATTCATTGTAAGACCTCATGCACCGAACCGAGATGCCTGTACCGTGACGGTTCGGTACGAATACATGTATCGTACCAACCCTAATATATATATATATTTCGTGTATATATATATATATATCCTATAAATTTCAATTTAGATATTTTTGTGGAAACTGTGATGCACTATTTCAGGATTTCTTAATGAATAGAAAGTTCAAAAGAACATAATTAACATCTTTTGTAACATTGTACATGCATCTTTACTGTTACTTTAGATAATGCATCTTGCATTTAGTAGTATTAATTACTGAAACTTTTTACCAACCTTTTTAACAGTAATGTATGTATATAATATATTTGTTAGTATTTTCCCAAATAGCCTAATATAAACCTAAAACACAAATTGTAGTGATGACAAACAATGTCAGGTGTCATTAGACACTCAGAATGCAAGATGCCCTGAGGTGAGTCGCTCAAATCTGAAAAGGCCTGTCCAAGCACCAATAACTGTATAACTGTCCCAGTAACTGTATATAGCTTTGTTAAAATTCATGGTTATAAAAACATTGTTCAACTGTCCCTATGGAGAACACCACCTGGCTAGCGGCACACAGCTAATTCAAGTTCGAGACCTTCTGCATTAAGCAGTCTTGCGTATTGCAACTGACAGCAAATCCATCATTTCTAACGCAAGAGCTTTAGCTTAATGTTGCCGTGTCAAAGCTGTAGGACAGATATTGATGCTGGAGGGGAAGCATCTGTATCATAAATTTCCAGGGTGTTATGAAATTGTTGAGTCACCGAACACAACATGATTAAAGAAAAATGAAAACGAGTGCTTGAATTATTGCAGGCTGATTTGCCTAACTAGGCTGTGTATTGTGTTACATAAATGAGTCTGAGCTGAATAAGCAAACACAACTTTCAAAGATGGCAAAACGTACTAAAGGGCAAATGAAAACATTGGAGGAAATTAGCCTGTTGTTTAACGATAGCAGACAAAAAACTCTATAATGTCAGTCACAGTTCTTTCTCTTGACAATATTGAATTTGGAATCATTCTGAAGGAAGTAAGAGACTTTCATGGCTCCCTAAGAGACCTGATTAGCTGAGAAAACCCTGCATAATTCACACAAGCTCCACTCTTTCTACTTTCCTCAGGGTCAGCGATCGGAGAAGAGTCGTTGGAAGTCTGGATAACAGTTCAACAACAGCTGCGGATGCATTTACTCACCCTTATATGCTGTTCAATTAAGCTCTCAAATCTCATTTGCACTTCCACACAGGCAAACTTTCTGCAAAGTGACTGTAAAAAGGCTTCAGGATCAGTTATGTCAAACCTGGAGTGACATGTATGTATACCAGGTATTAATGAGTATTTAATTTGTATTTTTGACATGTTTTAAAAATCTAAGCATTTATGTATTTAAACACACAACCTCCTAAAACAATTATTCCAAGAAAATAATTACTAAGATAAATAAAGTGAATGGTATTTAGGAGGTTGAGCAACCATAAAGCAACCTGCTACATTACCTTTTTTATGTTTTTAAGGTCTCTAATGCTCACCAAAAATACACTAAAAACAGTATTTTTTTACAATGTTATTACAATTTGAAATAACAGTTTTCTATATTAATACTTGTTAAATTGTAATTTATTCCTGTCATGGAAACGCTGAATTTTCAGCAGCCATTTCTCCAGTCTTCAGTGTAACATGATCCTTTAGAACTCAGTCTAATGTGCTGATTTGCAGTTCAATAATCATTTCTTATCAATGTAGAAAACAGTTGAACTATTTAATATTTTTGTGGAAACTGTGATACATTGTTTTTCAGGATTCATTGATTACTAGAAAGTTAAAAAGAAAAGCTTTTTTTCAAACAATTCTTACTACCCCAAGCTTTTGAATGGTAGTGTCTAAAGCTTTTCATGACTTAAAATTACTTAGCGTACCTTGTAACGAAAATATAAGTTCAAGAAAGACTTCAAGAGACTCACAAAGAATAAGACATTAAAAGAACAAATAAGGCAAGTTGAGGCCAAGCAGAACAAAAACATCAGCTCTGTTTGACCAGAGCCTCATGGTCGTTTGATGTTACTCACAAGTGTCTCAAATGTTGCGACAATGCGAAGGCAGCGTTAACCGTGGTGTAGCAGAAGCAAAACACAAACTGAGAGAATGTTATATTGATGGATGGATGAAGTGACAGGACACAGTAGGTGTAAACACACACATACAGTCTCTTTCTCTTCCCTCTCCGGCTTTGACACATAAAGTATGTCAGATGACAGAGAGAGTGTGTCGATGTGTTGCAATGAACCCACTGAGCCTCCATTATTACGGCCATAAATCTTGAGCCGGATCCGCAAACACACTGTGGCGAGGACATTCGTGGGCTTGCTTTTATTGTGCCGCTTTCTTTTCGTGTGGAGCTCAGGTGTTTAATATAGCCTCAAAATATCGGGAAAAGACTGTACAATATTCCTCTGAACATATGAGACCGTCTGTTATTTTGTTGAGTGCTACAGTAACCATTTGTACCCACATTCAACATTTGGCTCCCTAAACTTCACATCGCAATTTTGGGAGGGCATTCGTGGCGCAAAGGCCACTTCTGCGTTGGCGCCCTGTAACTCCATTCATCTTAAACGGGATAAAAGCACCTCCTTGGGAAATGTTGAAGAGATTTATGAGTCTCTGAGCGGTCGACACCGTGGTTAATAGCCAATTCAGCATCTGGTGAACTGAACACCGGCATAGCACAATAATAAAAAAAAAAATGCTGCTCTCTAGTTTTAATTAAATGCAGCCACGCCTTATTGGAAAATGTGCCTCTGCCTACATGTCTGCAAAACTCCAAAAATGTACCTGTACTGTACATATAATTCACTGCAGTTTCCAGCTGAAATAAAGACTAGTGGCAGTAAAACACCAACAACCTTTATCTCACAAATTACAAGTACAGGACATATTGTTAATTAATAAAGACTTGTTTTGTGTTTCCTTGCACAACAATATGTTATGACTTCAAAACACCTTTTCCATAGTGCATGATTTGAAAAATAACACATCTGATTTTGCATCACATAACCGGCTCCATATGTATGGCTTTTCTGATGTAGTAAACTTGCTCGTTTGCTCACCCGGTACAGCATGCACTATGAGTCCCACGAAACATGAGTCACAAGTCATTCCACAAAATAGCTCAAAGACTTGTAGAAGCAAGCTAAACCAGCATGGTTGCTTTTGTTTTTATTTCACATTTGTTTTTTTTAACACTATCGGTTAGGGTAGGGTTTAGTGTAGGCGGTATATTATTTTCAAGCATTAACCTTTTAGCGCCACTCACCTGACATTTCATTCCCAAAGGGCCACGATATGCACACAGTAATGAAACGTTACCAGATTCACATACATCAGTTTCATATTAAACTGAACATTCTTTAAGCACCACTCACTGGACATTTCACATTGAAAATGTCACTAAATATACGAGAACCAACATATTATCATGTCGCCACAGGCATGTTTCTCCAATGAGCCTGGGTTGATTAAATGACAGCGGGTGCTGGATTATAAGCCTGAGATTTAACCTGCCACACTGTGAAAACATGCTAATAATGAGATCTAATGCTAAACCAGCTGAGATTAGATTGCACCATCAACCTCTACGTCATCCCAACATTATTTGAACCCACAATCACATCAATCTTTCATACAAATGTTGGGTGAATCTCATGAAGAAATGTGCAGGTCATGAATTAGGTTTTAAAAGGCATGAGTGAGGAAATCTGATGATGCTGAAAACAGGCTAAATTCTCTTAAGGCAAACCAATTTCTCGTTTCCCCTAATTTGATTTGAGGTTAAATACACCCCGTACGTGTTTCCACGTGTTTCAAACGTAGATCCTGTTATACTTCATTCTGCTTCTGTTAGCAATGTATCACAATGATAGAGAGCATGTTCTGTTAGCTGCCCTTTTTAAAGTGCAATGCAGCCCCATGAGGACGCTAGACAAACAGCGCAGGCGAAATTGAAACGGCACCGTTTCACTCAATAGACGGCGCGGCTGTGAAATGACATGATAAAGGAGGATAGGACGACTCTTGTGACTGCTTGGCAGAAACAGATAGCATGCTAACAATGTTGATTTCCTGTCCCTCTCTGCAGCACTATGTCAGCACATTTGTTGGTCCTGCCTCTAATTAAAACATAGCCGTCAGTAAAGACCTAGTGCTTGTTTACCCCTATTGAAATTAGCAGCCCTGCCGCCCAGGGGACCGTACGTCACGGACACAATTAGCCGACACAGGTCCAATTAGGAACCTGTTTAACGCTAACAGCATTGAGCTTCTCTGATACGCTGGCTCTAAGAATAAGCATCCTAGTGAGACACTAGAGAATAAAAAGACACTAGAAAGCGAGTATGCTCATAGTGTGCTGGAGTTTGGGTATGTGCTAGTGCTAAAATTAGCATCAGTGAATTTGTATGAAATAGAAACATTGTGCATGTCTTCAGCATGTGTATTTTAAGACATATTGTAAGGCAAATCCTCGATAGCACACCTCTGCAATATGGCCTTAATAAGTTCACTGCCAGCAGCAGCACATAAAAATAGAGCACAATGCTTTCCGGATGATGCATTCTTCTCTAAACTCCTCTGTGATGTACATACATCAAAATGTAATGATACTGCTGTAATACTCAAAGAGGCATAACATGATATTTAGTTTTCCAAAATGTACGCATTATTAGATAAATATCTTTGCTTTCTGCTAATGCCGTTTTGATGAATCTCAAAAAAAAAAAATGCTGATGATTTTGAGGGTTTTGAAATGCATCAAAAACCTGTTAATGTTTAGCAATTGCAAGCAATTGTAATCAAAGCTTAAAGGAATTGCTCGCCCTCATGTCATTCTAAAACTGTATGATTTTCTTTCTTCCGTGGAAAAAAAAATGCAGTTACAATAATTAACAACTTTCATGCTTCAAAAAAGATGTAAAGGCACCATAAAATACAGTAAAAGTAGTCTGTGTGACACATGCACTATTTTTTCAAGTATTTTTTGAAGCCATAAGCCACTGTATATTTTACAGCTTATAAATGCATATTTCATTAAGTGATATAATATAAATATACCAATGTACGTGAACCACCAAAATATGTTGTTGTTGTTTTTTTTTGCAAACATAAAATGTGCATAATAATACTGGTGGTAAAATACAAAGTTCTATCATGAATGTGACAAAACACTCTAATGTACATAACAAAAATGACGTGTAATATATATACATTTTACTATTTTTTCATGATTAATTGTATGGTAATTCATAGTTTTCAACTTGCAAAAACCATGACAGTTTTTTTTTGTTTTTTTTTATAATACTGCCAACATTTACAATTTTTTACTGTATATGGTAAGGTAACTTTTAACAAATTAACAGATTTTTACTGTAGTATTTTTACAGGTTTTATTTCAGCAAAAATTACAAAAAAAAATACAGTGTAGCTTTGATATATCAATAGCTATAATCAATAGTTATATATTTATCATGTTGCACTGGACAGTTTATGCACATTTTAGTCTGTTCTTCACACAAAGTTAGCATACGACTTAATTTGACTTGTAAAATAGGGGAGTTGTATGAACCACTATAACGTTACTTATGTGTCCTTTTTAAAGCTTTTTGAAAGCCCTACAGGCACAAATTGAATGTAAAGATGCATTATGGGCATTTACAGTATTTGATGCCATAGATCAGTACTATTCAAAAATCAGACATAATACTTAAGAAACAGGAAAATGAGCTCTGAATACCCATGAACCAGTTATCATTATATAACTATACACTCACATATGTAATTAGGACATTTCTAATGCTATATAATTGTTTTTTTTTAAGGCAAGGCTGGCTGCTTTAAGCAATCTAGTTAGCATAGAAACCTCCTTTGGTTTAGTAGTAATGAGGGAAAAATCACAAAAGCCTCCAATCTTCTCCCTGCAGGTCGGTACACAATCAATAACTCAACTCTGGACTCACAAAAGTCCAATTAAGCAGAATGGAGGTAAAGTCTGTTGGGGCTCAATTCTTACTAGCTGATTTTAGACCTCCAACCAGGTAGCATATAACTAATACACAGTAAGAGAAAACCTCCAGGGTCAAAATATAAAGAAAACACAGAGAACTGATGATACGGCACAAAACAAGCTGCATGTTCGCTCTGTAGCTTTGCAAAGTCTCATTCATTTTAGCAGATTAGTTTGCTTAGATGGTTTGCATCAATTAATTTAATGACGAAAAAAGATTCAGATTCATGTGAATCATGACTCAGAAGTATTCCTAGAAGACCCTGAACAACATATTGTGTTCTATGTTTGTTTATAATTCCAGCATCTCCCTAGAGTTATAGTCCAACGTACTTCCTTACACTCAAGTGATTCATAAGCCCTTTGCTAATCAGTTTGAATTAATCATTAAAAGGAAGAGGTTTAATAGAACTATTTGTTAGTGAATGAGACATTAGATACTGTATGTTCAAAATAGGAAACAGCATAGTACACAGTGCTATGTATCTTGTACATCAAGACCAACTCAAACAGTAAAAAACTCAAAACCTGTTAAAAAATATAATGTTTATTAAAATAAAATAAACAGTAAAACACTCAAAACATGTTAAAACATAAAATAAAATAAAATACATATTGGTGTTCTCTACCCCTTTATGATTAATCTAGGAACAAATAAAATAAGACCGCTGCATGTGTTCAGTGAAAATTAATTTGTGATAATGGAACACACTTGACACTTTATGGCAACAAATACTGTCACTGTTAGAATTGCACTGAAACATGAACAAAGTTTTTTCAGCTTGTTTTCATCATTATGAGTTCATACTGAGCTGCTGTAAAGATAAAGATATAAGAATCTGTTTAACAAATCGTTGACACTACATTTTAACACTAACTTGTTTTACCAAATGAATCATATAAAATCAGTTAAGCCCACATTCCAGTATTCTGAAATAGCCTACTCATTTCTATAAAGTGGGCAAATGCTCATTGCATAAAAGTGCATGAAAGCAAAGGTCACCAAAAAAGTATTTCTGACTGATGATGTGAGAATGATAAAGCATATAGTTCATCTTTCTCTTTTTGTGTTCCTCATTCTTCCGAACACCTTCATTTGCTCATTGGATTTGTTTAAATCGTGTGAGCAGTACTTTAACACTAGTCACTGAGTGGCGATAGTATAAAACCATTTCAGCACCAGTAAGCATGATAAATACTAAGTGTTTTTGATAGGACAATCAAGAAAAATACACAAATATAAATGATTTAAAAAGAACTGCAGTTGACTATCAGCTTGTTTGTCTCATGCTGTGCAAAAATCAGAGCACTTTTGAAGAACTTGGTGTTTCACGCTGGGCTGCAGATTAAAAGTAAAGATCAATGCAGCTTCAGTTTAAGATGTTTGTGCAGGAACTACTCTGATAGAACTGATTTGCATGAACATTTAAAATGCAAGCATAAATATTCAAAATATGCTGCAAGTGTACGTGTTTAAGGGTTTCAATACAGCAAAACGAACATCCCCTATACTGAAAACATGACGAAATGATATAACCTACAAGCAGTAGTCACTTTCCAAACATACAGAATGCTTTTGTGTCACCAAATGTTCTTTTTTTTATGATTAGAGGCACAAATTCCATTATTTTCTTTCTATGAGCACTATTAGATACACTCACCAAGAATGCACATGATGAAAAAATACAGTAAAAGACGTTACAATTTAAATTAACTGTTTTCTACTTGTATATTAAAATATATTTTAAATATATTTTAAAATGTAATTTATTTCTGTGATGGAAAAGCTGAATTTTCATCATCATTACTCCAGTCTTCAGTGTCACATGATCCTTCAGAAATCACTCTAATATGCTGATTTGCTGCTCTAGAAACATTTCTTGTTATTATCAATGTTGAAAATGGTTAATATTTAGTTTTGTTGAAACTGTGATACCTTTCATTTTTTCAGGATTCTTTGATGATTTTTTTTTTTTGATAAAGTAAAAGTGTTTAATCTCACTTTTGATCAATTTAATCCATTTCTTTCAGAGAGAAAAAAAACACTAAATATATTGCTGTTGCAGTGATAAACATCACTACAACAATAAGACTGTGCTAATATAATTTAGAGAAATATTCTTCAAGGTATTTGTCTTTCCTCTAATGCACAAATAATTTGTGTTCTTAATGTGCACTATTTGTGTGTGTAGTGCTTAACTGAATGTGGATTTCTTAAGGGGAAATACAAAAACGAAGGGGCTCTGAAAGAATTTTGCTAATTAGTTAGGTGAATTACCCGAGAACAGCACAGAACGATAAGTAGACGTTCTTACGTGGCATGACGGTTCTCGCCGGTGGCAGCGCGCTGATTCATTATAGGTAGTATTAACAATATGAGGGCTTATCTGACAGATTGCTCATGTTGACTGGTCTGTTTTATGCTGCCTTATGAAAGCCGTGAAGCCCAGCTGTGTTCACCCCGCTGTACCCCGCGTCTCTATCGCTGGCGGTTCAGGCCGTGCATATGAAACCTGCACTGATAAGGAGGCACAAATAGTTTGCAGGCACATCAAACATGCGTTGTGTTTCTTACACAAACACACAGGATGCCTTTGAATTACAGCTTAATTAAGAATGTAATTAAATTCTCTGTTGGATTGTAGTTGCTGCTATGTCAGACCTGATTTGCCCAGTTTCCTTCAGTCCTCCAAACACACACTCACAAACACATACATGTATACTTAGCTAAATAGGGAAATAATATTAACTTCTATTGTTTTTATATAAAGTTAACTACAATTAGACTAACCCCAACACTACAATATTAAAAGAATTAAAACCAAAATGTCCTTTTCCAACAGAGGACATTCAGGAAGTTTATGTCAGATTTAGTTCAATTGTTCCTAAATTATAATATAAATTATAGTAAACCTGCACACAAACACAAATTTATACCAAGGGTTGTAGGAGAAAATAATAAATAAATAAATAATGCATAATCTTTTCGCTTTTTTATTTATTTATTTTTATTTTTATTTTATCTGTCTGTCTGTCTCCAGTATCTATCTCCAGTACTTATCTATCTATCTATCCATCCATCCATCCATCTTTTTTAGCTGTAAATTATATCAGCCATTCTCTTTTTTAAATGTTACAGAAGTTATATTTTGCGACATTACTTAACAATTATGTGACATAACAATTAAAAACATAAATTCTCATTGTCATAATATTTTGTATTCAACAGTATTAAACTATAGTAATAAGAAACTAATGAGATTTTTTTTCTTCCTCTTCAAAATCAAATGTGCTTAATTATCATAAAAATAATGTCACAGTGCAAAAACAATAACTGGTCACAAAAAAATGGGTTGATTTGTTCATTTCTGTGACCTGGGTAAGATTTTCATGAGATGTAGGCTCAAATACAATGAGAATGGCTTGTGTAATTACAGTCTAATTAAACAATTAATATTAATGTGATTAATGACCTTAAGCGTTAGAGGTTGTCTGGTGTGATGGGGCATTAAACTATTTCATGACCTTCCTCCGTCAAGCTCAGCTGCTCAGTTCATTCTAGTGTCTCGCAGAAGACCACCTCCATGAAAGTGTCGGGAGTGCTTGTGATTCATTTGATCCTGCCCAGCTAGACCTGATAAATGACCTGGAGAAGCTCTTGAGCAGAACCATTACTGTGAATATCCCAGCATCCACAGTAAAGGTTTAAATCTTAGGCCTCTTTAAATGAAGCCAAGCAGGCTATGTGGATGAACTAAAGAAAGTAGAAGAAAAGCTTGAATCTATGAAAGTACATCACACCAATTAAAAAAAGCCAATGGAATATATTTATGGGCCAAGAAGCAAAAAAGTGCACTGACACCCATTGTACTGTATCTGTTGATTATTATATAGTAGTCTTCTGCTGTTGAATTTGGTGGCAGCCCAGAAAACTATGATGAAAAAAGTGATATTAGAATAATAGAATGATTAGAGCTATGATATTAGAATGATTTCTGAAGGATCGTGTTACATGACAGGTTCTGAAAAATCACCTGACCAAATTAGGGTTCAACCTCTTAAACAGCGTTCCCATTTGCACTTACATTTTAACTAAACGGTTAAAATGTAATTGTAATGCAAGTGTAAATGTAAATGTAATGCAATTATCTTTTCAATTTCCAACTGACTAGATTTTTTTTTCTTTTTTTAAGCCTTTTTTTAGTGCTGGACAAATGCTACTTGCACACCATTCATCACTCTCAGAAGAAAAAGATATTAAAGTCACTGGGATGGTATGTTTTCAAGAGGTACTAAAACGTACCATTTAGGTACTAATGTGTACTTTTAAGGTACTAATATGCACTCTTTATGAGTAAACATGTTCAAAGGTGTACCTTTTTCAAAGATACACCGATCCAGTGACAGCCTTTGTACCTTTTTTTCCTGAGTGATTTGTCTGTTTATGAAAATAACAAAACAAAATCAAATAAAATCTGATCGAAGGAAATATTACAGGTTTAGTGCTTGAAAACTTCCTATGAATAAAAAACAAATAGAAAATATAAATAAAAATGAATAGAAAATTCATAGAAATCTCCCATTATTGTTAGTTAGGAGGTTATGCACCTTCTTTAACTGAGCCTTTGTTAACCACAAAACCGTTTTAGGCCCTATTCTGTAAGATAAGCATCCCAAACAGCGTCAAAAGTAACTCTAGCAACATTTTATCTTGCAAAACATGGCCTTTTTGGAGGATTCATTGCTTATCTTTAGATCTTCAGGCACTACATTTAGCTGCATTTTAATGAAAAATCACAAGCTTTTCAAGAGGAAACAAACAGTCAAACTGCGCTCATGATCACGCACATTAAATCAAATCCCTCTCTTATACTTTAATAACTCATGCAGGGATGAAAAACTATCCCTCGGGGCGAGGTGAAACAATGGCGGATCGGTTACAAAGGAGAAACGGAGGGAGAGAGAGCTCAAAGACTAATTTTAGCTGTCAGGTTCAGGAGACGAGGAATATGGTGTCTGAGTGCTTGAGCTGACAGGGCAATGGCTGGTTCCCCTCGAGTACAGCGCCACCATCGCAAGTTTCACAAGCCCCAGTCAGGCCAATTAATCACCCTGTCTCCGAGGACATGCTGTGTGTGTGTGTGTGTGTGTGTGTGTGTGTGTATGTGTGTGTACATCAGTGAATAAGTGCTAAAAAAGAAAGAGAGCAAGAATAGATTAGAAACCCTATTTTTGAATGACTCATTACTAGATTTTTGCATTTTTCTGAAGAAAAGTGATATTTTTCTGAGGAAATGTTGGTGTCATTCTGGTAGAGTGCACTAGGTGGTTGGTCTGGTTGCTTCGTTGATCAAAAGTGAGAGTAAAGAATTTTACATTGTTACAAAATAGTTCTAATTTAAAATAAATGCTGTTCTTTTGAACTTTACATTCATTAAAGAATTCTGAAAAACATGGTTTCCACAAAATCATTAATCTGTTTTTAAACGTTTCTTGAGCAGCAAATTTGTATATTAGAATGACTTCTGAAGGATCATGTGACATTAAAGACTGGAGTAATGATGCTGAAAAATCAGTTTTGCATCACAGAAATAAATTACATTTAAAAATATATTCAAATAGAAAACAGTTATTTTTAAATTGTAATATTATTTCACAATTTGTCTGTTTTTGCTGTCATTTTTAACCAAACAAATGCAGCCTTGGCGTGCATAAGAGTCATTTATAAAAAAAAATCTTACTGACCCCAAACTTTTAAACGGTAGACAAAAACAGTGCCAGATTTGAAGAAACCCAAATGTATGAGCAGTATGAACAGCCTCATTTCTAAGCGGTGGATGTATATGCAAAAACCAAGGCCATTTTATTCTGCGATCTGAGAACTCAGACGTAGAACTTCAAATAGAAGCTGGATTTTGATCAGGTCTTACTAATAATAAGTCCAGCCTTATTTGACTTCCTTTCAACTGGACACTCGTGCAGCTGGAGGGCAAGTGACTTTCCTGTGCGTAGGATTCACCTTTGAAGAAAAGGGCTGCACATCAATATTGCTTGCATGATTGTGAAAATAAATGATTCGATCAATGAAATGAGCCAGTCACTGAATCATTAAGATATTCACATGAAGTTTTTAGACGAATCGGATTCTCTGAACCTTTGACTTCATTTTAACCTTAGTGGCTTATTTCAGTTTTATCTTGGGCTGGTGGGCAGCCATGGGGACGTACGTAAGAGTAAACCATTCTGCAGCCTATTAATACTACATGCAACAGCACGGCTGTTTTTATCCACGCAATTTCTCAGAAGAGGAATGACAGGAATTATATGTGGCATCTGGACTGCAGGAATACTCCATTAGATATAATATTAGTATTATGCTTCCACATGCCTAACCCGAGCATAGGGAGCTTTCACTTCTATAGAGTCTATAGTGCAGGATTACGGTCTGAATTTCTTCAGAATTTGGAGATCATCAAATACAAATGCAATGCAGAGTACTTTAGTGTAGCTAACTGGACACAACATAGCAGATTTGACATCTCAATGTAACCATTTAGCATATGCATTTGGATTAAAGTAAGAATACAAGCATAAGCAACTGATCAGATGTCAAAAATAATACAAGCAGAGCTGCAACCGCACTACATTTCAGTAAGTGAAAATCCTGTTTATTTTCTTCACAGGGTAATAGCTTTTTAGCAACGAAGGATAAACCTGTCAACGCAGACCTGCCATGAACTCCAGAATTAAGCAATGGAATATACTTCTGTAGTGTGGTTTTGTTTTAAATGTTTAATCACATTCCCAATCTACACTATTCAACTTTATTTCTATAGTGCTTTAGCCAATACTTTATATCAGTGGTTTTCAAACCCTGGGTCGTGACCTAAAAATGGGTCGCCAGGATGATTTAAGGAAGATGTATGTATGTAACAAAGTTTAAGACTCAGGGAAGAAGGAAGCGGGAAGCGGCAAACGTAACTTTAATAACAAAATAAACATTAACAACAAAATGAAAGTAAGCGGCAGCCGCCTCACGGCAGACTCCAGTGCGTATCTGTGTTTGCGTTCACTCACCGCTCAAAACGCCGGACATTTTGTTCAGTCCTGAGTTCTGCAAGCTAAAATCCTCTCGTTATAACAAAGTGTAGACGCGATGTAAATAGAAGATTTATTGTGCAGTATAGAGAGATTCCTTGATTAGCCTATAACGGAATTTTCTGAGATCGCAAAAAAACTGAAATGAGTGACAGCTTTTCAGAGATTATTAAGGGAGCGCTCTTTGGCTATATAATCCATTCAGAATTGTTCTTTTTTTCTTGCTGCTAAGAGGACCAACGTGGCGAACACACTGCAAAGTTTCGGGAGTGACAAATGAGGGATTCCCTTTCGAAATCGCAAAGATTGACATAGTGATAATCATAACAATGGACTGGACAAAATAGATGTGCATTAAGGCTAAAGCACCCTCACTTGAGTCACTTATTTCAGAAGCACCCTCAGTGATTTGATTCTCGGACAGAGCATCCTTCTGGAGCGCCTCAGTGGGACTCGAGACCAGTGTGTGACACAGTTGTGAGGTTGTCGTTCGTTTATTTGCTCCACCGCCCCCGCCCTATATATATATATTAGTGCGGTCAAACGATTAATTGTGATTAACCGCATACAAAATAAAAGTTTTTATTTACATAATATATGTGTGTGTACTGTGTATATTTATTATATATATAGCCTATAAATACACTCACACACAGCATATATTTTGGAAATATTTACATGCATAAACATTTATTTCTATTCTTATATTTTATATCAATGTATTTAATATATAAACACCATTTTATATATATATACATGCACGTGTTTGTATTTACATATACATAATAAATATACACAGCACACACACATATATTATGTAAACAAAACTTTTATTTTGGATGTGAATAATCGTTTGACAGCACTAATATATGTACGTATATATATATATATATATATATATATGTGTATATATGTCACGGTGCACACACGAGGGAGGATACAGGAACATGCAGACGAGGACTTAAACTCAAATAATAGTCTTTAATGTTGACAAGGCAAGGCTGACAGACAAGATACACCGGGGAGTCACAAGTAGACCAGACGAAATCAAACTCAAAAGACAGGACTAATATACAAGGGATAATTAACACATAATGAGACAAACACAGCTGGAACATACTTAACTCATAATGACATGAAACAGGGACAGGAAGCAAACCAAATATGGACACAAGAAGCGGGAACACATGACACACACAACAGAACCCTGACAATATATGCATATATATACAGTATATATGGGTCGTGTCAATTTAAAACATTTTGAAAACCACTGCTTTATACAATGGTTTCAAAGCAGCTTTACATTTATAGACAAGAAAATAGTGATTCAATGATGATGATAGATCCACTAGAACCACAAATCCACCAATCAGTGAAGTCACTATCATGGAAAAGGAAAATGTTGTGAAATTGTTCATAAGTGATGTCTCAAACCCATGAAAAATTGTTACGTATAATTACTAATCTCTCAGTATATCAAATTCCCTGTATTTTATGCTTAAGCTACATATATTTTTTACAAATATCTAAAAATTTTGCAATCAATTTAAATATATTTATATTCTTCATATAAAATTATATTATTTTATATTCTATTAATCAATAACTTAGAAACTCCCTGTTCCCTGTTCAATATGACTATATAATAATAATAATATTAAGAAGAACAATATTATTATTATTATTGTTATTATTATTATTAAACCATGAAGACATATATTACTATTGCAATAGTACTACTGTGCTGTAAAGAAAAAAACTATTAATTAAAATAATAATAATAATAATAACAATTAATAATTTGCAGAACAACAAAATTTAAATATATTTATAGCTGTCTAAATTTCTCAGCTTTAACTGTAGAACTTTATATTGGCAGAAAACCACTGGGTGACCTTAAAGCATTTATTTTGTTGACTACAGATATTATGAACAATTCTCATTACAAATGTGTGCGTTTTCAAATGCACATTTGAAATGACTGACCCCCGGTTTCACAGACAAGGCTTAAACATAGTCCCAGACTACAATATAAATCCGAGCTGTTTCAACTGAAATAAACTTGCACTGACTGATCTTAAAATATATCAGTGCCTTTGTTTTGTCTCAAGATGCACCCCAGTAATGTTTTTTCTAAGCATGTTTATAAAAATGACTTAAATGTCCTAATTGAACTATGGCCTAATCCTGGTTTAGTCTAAACCCTGTCTGTGAAACCGGGCCTGAAAGTTATAGGACTTGCAGTGATGTAATTTGTGTTGAGCAGCGAGGCGTTGAAACCCCGGATCATGAGCTGCTCACATGTAAATGAATGATAAATCCCAGTTACCTGTAGTTGTTTTATATTGTACCAACATTTTTCAGTCAATTATGTCAATTTCAGTGCTTTATAGAATGAATAGCTTGTTCCTACCTGGTTATTTAAGTTAAAGGCTTAGAAATCTTTACCAAACTATATATATATATATATTTTTTTTTAATCCTTACGGAGAAAAATACTTCCTAGTTGAAACAAGGCAGATGTGGATGGTCACTGGTGCACTATACTCTAGTATGCAAGATTTCAGCAATAATCTAGCGAATGTCTTTTCTGTCTGATTTAGTCTTGTCCAGCAGAGGAAAAAGACTGTAACATGTTTCCAGCACTGAAGATAGGTTGAGACTGACAGTGAACAGAAGAAGAGGACCGATTCTCAGAGTCACTGAGTGAGACGCAGAGAGCACTGTCACCCAGCTGAGACTTGATGATGGGTTTCAGCCAACACACTGAATGCACCTATGGACAGATGCTATAATAAAAGGCTTTCTATTGCAACTCTGCCAAAAGTTTGAGGCAGCCAGCAGGATGTCTTTATTTAGTATCTTTGCCTGGGGAATCCATGAGCTCAGACAACCTGCAAAGCCACAACACAGCTGCGACAAACCTTTGATTCCTTCAGCTGTGTGTGAGAGAGAGTTCAGTGTGTGAGAATATGCATTACCCAGCCATTCTCACAATGGAAACATCACTCTAGCGCTGCTTTTGCTGTAGCTTTTTACCTCATTTCGAAGGATTCCAGGAGCCACAGTTATTGTTAGATTCTATCACATATTTGATAGACGCAGATCTTAGAAAAGCATATGTAGTCAAACATTACTATAACTTTCAAACATGAGTTTAACATGCTAACTGCTAATATACATACTGTAATGCAGCACGTCATTTGCAAGCACGCTAACATATGCGATACAACACAACAAAAGTTTTATAGTGCACTCCAATTTTTCCTTTAGTTTTAGGCAGAATTTTTTTGGAAGTAAACAAACATTTATTCGGCAAGGATGCATTCAATTAATCAAAGGTGACAAATAATAAAAAAGTGATTTAAATAATATGCTGTTCTTTTGAATTTTCTATTTAAAAAATCCTGTGGAAAAAAAAATGTATCACTGTTTCAGCAAAAATATCAAGCAGCACTGTTTTCAATATTGATAACATTAAGAAATGTTTCTTGAGCAGCAAATCAGTATATTAGAATGATTTCTGAAGGATCATGTGACACTAAAGACTGGAGTAATGATGCTGAAAATTCAGCTTTTCGTCACAGAAATAAACTACATTTTAAAATATATTAAAATGGAAATCATTTATTTTAAATTGTAATAATAATTCAGTCATTCATAATTCAAATATTTTCAATTGTAAATGTTATGGGGATTAATAATAGAATGTATTTAACACAATTATCCTCTTCAATTTAATTTTATCATTATATGTGAAATCTATGACACTTATTGTCTTCTCACTACATCTGTATGTGTGTCTACGGAGAAGGGTTCAATCATTCATATGCTATAAAATGGACAAAAATGTTTTTTAATGATGAAAAAGACCTTGTTTTATCAAAAGTAACACTTAATAATATATCATATCAAAGCAAGGTTGTTTTTCAGTGACACATGCATGTTTCATAAGGTTTTAAAGTTGTGTCCCCACTTTTTGTCAACACCGTCAGACATTCATTAAAATGTAATAAAATCAGGGAATATCAGGGGCAGCTGTCACTCTAAAGGACCCCCTTACCACAATCCTCCTCTGCAGAGTGCATCAGTGTCAGACAGGCTCTGGTCAGTTTTATAGTTTTAGAATATTTTAAATCCTAATGTTAATATTTCCTGTCACAACCATGATATGCCAACACCATCTTCCAATTCCTGAGGAAATTATTTGAAATATTTAGATCATTTTATTCTCCTGAAGCAGGTTCCATTAGAATCTAGCATCAACAGAAAAAAACAAAATGCTACTACATGAACTCCATTTGTTTTGTGAAAGAAATGCCAAATTTGTCAACACCGTCAGATGTCACCATAAGATTTTGTGTTCCAATGATATCAAAATACTTAAATGTGACACTTGAATAAAAGCTTTATAAACAATGACATACTCACTGTTTGTTGTGTTTGTTTTAATTCAGTAATTGATTGATTCAATGTATTTGATAGTTAAAAAGACTTTCAATTCAGGTTTTGGTCACCACCGTCAGATGTGTCAACTCCGTCAGTTCTGTCACCTCCGTCAGAGGAATATTTTGATAATATTTCATTATGATATTTTATATTTGTTGTGGAATTGTTGGTCACATGTGAAAGTGTAATCTGTCTGCTAACATAAGAATGTGTTTTGAAATGTTAAAAACATCTTGAATGCTGTTAAAGATAAAGTTGAAATTATATTACACAGTCCAAGGTAAAAAGCACATTTTGTTAAAAAAGAGAAGAGTTGGGAGGTTGTATCAAAGCATAGCTCAGTAGCTTAGCACATATAAGATACATAAATGTAGTTTCATTTGTCCGAGTACAAGTTTTTTTTTTTTCAATTTTGCACCCTATTTTGTCCCACTTCTCAAGAATGACTGATTTAACAATATTAATGTTTTAACTGTATTTTTAATCAAATAAATGCAGCCTTGGTGAGTTTAAGAGATTTTTAAGAACATTTTAAAAAATCTCACCAATCCAAACTTCTGAATGGATTATCATTATAAGTCATTTTAAAATAAATCCACATAAAATCAGACATAGCATGACAGGCTCTTAGCAAACTTTTAATTGATGGCTTGAGCCTAATAATCATCTGTGGAACACAACCAGAACAGAGGATCTCTCACCGTGATCGCCTACTTATCAATTTAAAATTACCGACGTCTGCTTTTGTCTTGCTTTATTGTTCTCGGCTAAGACGCTGTCGCTTTAAATTACAGTCAAGCTCATCTTGAATTAGAGTGTGATGTTTACAGCTGGAACGAGTGATGGATCAGTGGAGATGTACGCCAGCCCTCCGCTGAGAACATAAAGCCCAGACGTAATGTCTCATGGTTTTGAAGAAACAAGGAGCCAAGGTCAAGGTAGCAACAACCTTACCATGACAGACCAAACCAAGTCCATAAAGACTGAAAACACACAAACTCTGAAGAAAATTAACCAACCTGGCTGACTGGGATAGCAATATTGTTTATGCTCACCTCACCATATTTTTCTCCACACTACTGCTGTTTTTCATGATTCAAACATATGCTCATGAATTGGTGATGATTTCCCTAGCTTTACTCATTAGTGATTTGAAACTAAATAAACCCTGGGACCTAACTATTATACATTCACTTTGCTGATATCAAAGCCTGGTCAGACAGATCTGTTTGTTGGTCTGGTTTGGAGACCAGTTTAAACCAGGACAAGCAAGGGTTAAATATATCACAAAGAGATTGAAAATTTGAACCAGATCATGGTTTCCATGAAAATATTAAGCAGCACAACTGTTTTCAACACTGATAATAATAAGAAATGTTTCTTTTACAGCAAATCATCATATTAGAATGACTTCTGAAGGATCATGTGACACTGAAGACTGGAGTAATAATGCTGAAAATTCAGCATTGCATCACACATATAAATTATATTTGAAAATATATTACAGTTTTTTTCAATCGATTTGACACTTTTCTCCAATGCAATGTACTTGTTCTCAAAACAATTAGCACAGCCATCCAAACACAAAATTATCTTAACCAAACAGTTCGACTTTACTGCAAAATGAAGCACTGCCATTTTTTCTAGTAATGCATTTATTAGAAGTAAATATTAACATCAAACCTATAGTTGTGTTCCCTATTGATTATAAAACACATTCAGCTGTAGATGCACAAATATGCAAATGAAAAAAAAACATGTTTATTGCAATTCTTCAACAGGGAGTTTTGTTATATATATATATATTGTGTATATCTAAATGAAATAAAAATTGTTATCCAACACCTGCGATCACCCATGAGAAAAAAAGCTAATTGCCCCTTTAAACTTAAAATCAGTTTGTGGCACCTTTAGCAGCAAGAACTGCAAACAAACTTTTCTGATAACTAGAGATCAGTCTTTTACAGCACAGTGGTATATACAGTGCTGCTCACTAATATTGGCACCCTTGGTAAATATGAGCAAAGGTGGCTGTGAAAATAAATAAACCTTTCATTGAAGTAAAACAATTGAAAGTGGGGAGAAACTCACATTGTGAAATAAATGTTTTTCTCTAGTTCATGTTAGCAACAGTTATTGGCACCCAATTATTGCAACGTCCTTTTCCCAGGGTAACAGCTCTGAGTTTTCTCCTATAATGCCTGATGAGTTTGGAGAACACCTGATAAGAGATCAGAGACCATTCCTTCATACAGAATATCTCCAGATCCTTCAGATTCACAGCTTCTTCTCTTCAGTTCACCTCACTCATTTTCTGTAGGGTTCAGGTCAGAGGACTGGGACGGCCATGACAAAAGCTTCATTTTGTGCTCAGTGATACATTTTTGTGTTGATTTTGATGTTTGTTTTGGATCATTGTCTTAATGGAAGATCCAAACACGGTCCATTATAAGATTTCTAACAGAGGCAGTCAGGTTTTTATCTGTTGGTATTTGATAGAATCCATGATGCCATGCATCTGAACAAGATGTTCAGGATCTCTGGCAGAAAAACAGGCCCACAACATTATAGATCCAGCAAGTATATTTAACCGTGAGCATGGGGTACTTTTTATCTCTGTTTGCAACCAAATCCATCTGGTGGGTTTGCTGACAAAAAGCTATTTTATTATGTTTCATCTGACCATAGAAGCCAGTGCCATTTGAAGTTCCAGTCGTGTCTGATAACTGAATATGCCAAAGATTGTTTTTTTTTTTGATGAGCCAGGAGTTTTTTTCTTGAAACCCATTTGAACAACATGTGGTGATGTAGGGGCTGTTTGATATATATTTTTTAAGGTTTTCTGACCCCGAGACTCAACTATTTTCTGCAATTCTCCAGCTGTGATCCTTGGAAGAGTCTTTGTCCACTCAAACTCTCCTCCTCACCGTGCATTAGGACGATATAGACACACGTCCTCTTCCAGGCAGATTTGTAACATCTTTAGTTGATTGGAACCTCTTAATTATTACCCTGATGGTGGAATTGGGGATTTTCAATGCTTTAGCTATTTTCTTGCAGCTACTTTCTATTTTGTGATGCTCAACAATCTTGTTCTGTACATCAGAACTGTATTCTTTGGTTTTACTCCTTGTGATGGATGATTAAGGGAATTTGGCCTTTGTGTCCCTCATATTTATAATCCTGTGGAACAGGAAGTCATGGCTGGACAATTTCATGTTCACAATCACCCTGGTGTGCAAAAAAAAATTTAATATGAGTAGAAATATACTTCATAGATATTTACTCATAAGAATTTATAGGGGTGCCAATAATGGTAGCCAACATGCATTGGAGAAAAACATTTATTTCATAATGTGAGTTTCCCCCCACTTTCAATTTTTTTACTTTTCAATTTTTTGAATGAAAGATCAAAAAGATAAATGATGCAGATTTATTTTCACAGCCGCCTTTGTTCATATTTATCAAGGGTGCCAATATTAGTGAGCAGCACTGTATATATATAAATACATACACGTTTTTTTTTGTTGTTTTTTTTACATGTGTGTGTGTTTGCTGTAGGCCTATACATGAATTATCCTGAATTATTGATCTTGCCTTTCATTTACTTCTGGAAGAGAATTTAATTGAACTTTATCTACACTACATATTTGCTGCGCTTGCATCGTAGGAGAAAAAAGTAAGAAGGTTAAATCTATGCTTGACAAGCTCCTGTCTCAACATCTCAAAGGCCTCTTCCTGACATAGTAAGGCCATGATTTTTTACTTGGTCAATTAGAGTAACTCTGAATTCATCTGAAATTCATCTGCACTTTCTACCTCTCTTTCCACCCCTTCCACCCTGTTGCACACTTCCTCTCTAGTCAAGTCACCCCTTCACTCTACTCATCTCTTCTCACTTTCCTTCTCCTCTCCTCTTTTCTCACATCTTCCTCTCTGCTCACCTCTTTCTACCTGTTACACTCTTCATCTTCTCTCTCTTTACACCCCTTTCTCTACCCACTCCACTGCCTTATATACCTCTTTCTTTACCCCCCCCCCTTTCTTTTTATTTTATTTTATTTTATTTTTATTTTGCATATTCATTCTTGCCATTTGTATACTTTCCCTTTTATTATTACTCTAAAGCAACTGTGATAAATGTGTAAACGATTAGGAAAACTGCATTTCCTGTGTTATGTGTATAATTAACCGAATAGTTACCAGTTTAGGGCCAATCGAAAATATACCATGTTCATTTGATAGAATGACAAATTAGAGAGTTTTGTTTATTCTGTTTGGACAAATGGTACATAAATGTTTGTGATTTGTGTAAAACCTTTTTTCAGATATTTTAAAGTATTGGTTGGTTAATTAACTATTGTGAAATAATTTGAGAGTTTTGTGCACATTGTTTTGAGAAAATGATTTGTAATTTGTATTAAATGAATGAAACGTACAATCTGTTTAGGACAATTACAAAGTAGTTAGATCACTGTGTTAGCGGTTTTGAGAACAGTGACCTGAGTTTGGAGAAATGTGTCAAATCGATTGAGAAAAACTGTAAGATAGAAAACATTTAATATTTCTGAATATTGCTATTTTTATTGCAGTTTTGGTTAAATAAAGACAGCCTTGGTGAGCATAAGAGACTTCTTTCAAAAACAATACAAATTGTACCAACCCTAAAATTTGCAATGGTAGAAGCTATTTTAACTTTAGGCAAAATAATAATAATAAGAAACACCCTAGAAACCTCTCAAAACACCTTAGCAACCATCTACAATATGCTTACAACTACTTACAGCACCCTAGCAACCTCACAGCAATGATTTGGCAATCACCCACAACACAGAACGGCACACAAGCTCACATTTTCCTCTGAAAACATAAAAGTTACAGTTTTACGTCACAGTCACACGTCGCAGTTGCATGTTAACACTGTATAAGCAAACTACAGTATAACACTTCTAAGTAATTATTTTGCAAAAAACATCAGTTATTGCAGAGGCATTACGGGACACACTTTATCTCTGTTTAAAAATTCCCAAGTGTCTTTCTAATGCTTGATGCTCGGAAAGACAATGATGAACCAGCTTATTGGGTTTAAACACCTGTATAAACCAACAATCGCAAGCTCGCAGCGAAAGCTCAATAAGAAATGCAGGGCTGCATCACACACAGGATGAGGAGAAGACTAGCATTACAGCTGACTGTGAGGGCACAGAGCCAGGCGGCGCGGAGAAGATGCTGAAAGAGAAACGGAGAGGGAGGGTGAAAGCGAGCCTGAAAGACTCGTAGAGTGAGGAGGGGGGTATTGGCAGCCCTGTCCTACAGAAAGAGGCCTGCAGGCATTTGTTTTCTGAGAGGAATTACAAGTGGAAGAGAAACAAACCCTACAGCCACTGAAAAGAAAATCCTCTCCGCTTTTTTGCCTTTCTGCCATTCTTAAAGCGGGAGTCTGTGGATTACAACAGGCTTTATTGGTTTACTTCGTACCGAGAATCGGGAAATTGAAGATGTCATTCCCTCTTAAGCGCCAGGGACAATAAGAGGATGCTGAAAAAAAGAAGTCAACCGTTTGCTTTGGCGGAGAGTCTGATCTCAGCATGAGCTCAATTGAATAGAGAAAGAAGTTTTTTCGCTGTTTTGCACACATGGGTCAAGGGCCAAAACGGCACCACAGTCAAATACTGATGAAAAAAGAAACAAATAATCTAACAGCAGATACAGAAAACAGTGAAAAAAGTCACATCTTCAATAATGCACTTTAAATGTCTAGGGCAATGCAGTGCACAGAGAAACATTAAAAACACTTTGTTTTGAAGGCACAGCCACAAGACTTTGACATTATACACTACTGGACAAACGTTTGGTCTTATTCAGCCAGGATGCATTAAACTGAACAAAAACGACAGTAAAGACATTTATGATGTTTCAAAAGATTACCATTTCAAATAAATGCTGTACTTTTGAATTTTCTGTTCATTAAAGAGTCCTGAAAAAAATGTATCATGGTTTTCACAGAAATATTAAAGCTGTAGTACGTAAGTTTTGCCTCTTTGTCGCCATCTCTGTTTGAAAACCTGGAATTGCAGCTCTGTGTGGAATTATCTTACGTGCGTGGGGTTGTGCTCCGGCACGGCTCCGGCACGGCTCCAGCGCGGATGAATCTAATGTTTTGAGGAGTCTGTGTGTCAGTCTGTCAGTCAACGCACCGGTGTGGATACTGTACTTAGGAATCACAGATTCTAGCCTACGTCTTGAAATATATGACCCAAATAAGAATTTTCACCGTATATTGCCATCTGAACAAGTAAGTAACAAGTCTGCCACGTTTGTTCTGACCAACTGAGGAAAAAAGCATTACAATAAATAGTGCTACCAATGGTTATTAAATCTAACGATCGGTTAGCTCATATCACATCTAACCGTGCAAATTATTATTATTGTTATACTTTATTCTCAAATTATTCATGTTAACAACATCAGCATTCTTTTAACCCAAAAAGCAAACTATGCTCCCTTCGAACTGGTTTTCTTTAAAATACAAATATTGTGTAATCTCAGGCTATCTGTAGTCAGAAGCACATTTAAAACTGGAATATAATTTAATTTCATTCACATGTGTTTCATAAACACATAATCCTTTCTGGATTACAATCTGCCATCAAAATGATACATTTAATTATTCCAACTGCTGTGAGAAAAGGCTATAAACGATGCACCACCTGCAGGATCCTCACATGTGATAGCCTACTAGCCGGGACAACTTCTTCATGTTTACAGACGTGATGTAATGACGCAGTGCCATGATCGAATTTCCTGCGAAACCTACCCATACCGCTCAAATTAGAAAACATTATTATAAGCTAACCGTTGTGAATCGGGCTAAAGTAAGGTGATAGTTTTGAACACTGGCTGGTTATGTACATGCTCAAATATTGATTTCGGATCATTTTTAACCCCAAAAAGTTAAGGACTGCAGCTTTAAGCAGCACATAACATTGATGATAAATGAGACGCTGAAGACTTGAGTAAGGATGCTGAAAATTCAACTTTGTGATCACAGAAATAAACTACATTTTCAAATATACTCAAATAGAAAACAAAAGCTATTTAAAATTGTATTAATATTTCACAATATTGCAATTTTACTGTATTTTGGTCAAATAAATGCAGCATTGGTGAGCAAAAGAGACTTGAAAAACATTAAAAATCTTTCCGACCACAAAATGTTGAATGGCAGTGTGCAGTATGTAACAAAACTAGTGTGAAAAAAATCACTTACTAAACTTACTATCCCGACAGAACTTCTTACATCCGGAAAAGTCCACACAAATTGTTTATCCTACTAGAAAAGTAAATTTAACTGTTAAAAGCATGATTTACAACTCCAATACTACACATCTACACACTTTCAATGGAAAAATTCATAAAAACACGAGCTTCACATTTTTTGCTTTTAAACTCTCCAGAACATCTTGCCACACAAACAGATTTTGCTTGTTTTAACAAATTTAGTAACATGTCGAATATATTGGCTGCGGTAACAGATCTTAGCTTGTATTGAATGCTGCATTCGGTCCATTCGATAAAATTCATAGATGCAAAAGTGACTGAGGCTGTCAGTCCCAAACATCTTATTTAGTGTTCCACCAAAGAAAGAAACAAAGTCACACAGGTTTTGAACAACATAAGGGTGAGTAAACTGTGCCTTCCAATACAGATGTTCATACATTAAGAGTAGCAGTGTATAAGCATCCTGATACCTGTGATCAAAAGACCAGATAAGTGAAAAATGACTGCATTAGTAAAGATAATGATTAGGTCAATGACAGTGATCCATGTTATGGGCTGTTATAAATAATAATTGTCTTAATATTGGGATATTCTACTAAGAAAGAAACTTCTGTTCTGCAGAAAGTTCACGTCTAGACTTCAGAGCAATGACGACATTAATTAACAGGAAATATTCTCACTCCCTCAGCTCGCATGAACTCTCCAACCAAACTTAATTTGGGTTGAAGATGATTAATAATTTGATCATATTCTCAGGTCGACCACAGTAATTTTCTATCAAACTTAAATGTCAGATGGAAGCCTGGGTCAAATGCGGTGCCATATGGTTCTCGACAGAGGTGTGAGCTGATGCATAAATGAGAAGCATTTAAAGGACACGCTTTAAAATATGGTTTTCCACAAAACCAGGCCTATGAAACAATGAAAAATTAATGTAGAACAAATTTGCATGCACAACTTTTGGAAATGAGCTCAAACCACAGCAGAGTGTTAATAAAAAGATTATGCACTACAGTCAGCATAGCTCAAATTGTTTAGAACAACACTTAAATTAGCTTATAAATATTCAATCTCCTGATATTTTGCAGGTGCAGTAACCTTGAACAGAGGCAGCCAATAGACCGTCTAACATCATTTTCATTAGTTCATTATCCCATTATTAATTTAGCAGTAAAGTAGATTTACTCCAAAAGAGCTGAACCAAAAAAAATAAAAAACATTTCTGAATAACAAATCAGACAAATCAGCTCAAACTTGCATGAAAAATAATTAGATTTCATAATAAATAATTTGATAACTAGAATTGACTTATGAAAATATTTAAATTATCAAAATAAATAAAATTGTTTTAAAAATATATAAAACTTATTAAATAGCCAGAATAGTAAGAAAATAATTACATTAATATCAATAATAATAATAATAATAATGTGGGGTGTTCTTAAAAAAACAGAGCGTGAAATTTTCTATGAATACATAATGAGTTATTTCTTAAAGGTTCAGAGCGCTTCCGCAG
The DNA here is from genome assembly GCA_027422415.1 of Schizothorax lantsangensis. Taxonomy (NCBI): domain Eukaryota; kingdom Metazoa; phylum Chordata; class Actinopteri; order Cypriniformes; family Cyprinidae; genus Schizothorax; species Schizothorax lantsangensis. The sequence continues at coordinate 7,512,708 of CM049841.1, read as the reverse complement.
TCATTACACATCATGAAGAAAGATGCACGGCTCCGCGCTTCAGCTGCCCTGATGTTTCTCGGTTGACTGCCACCATCGTGTGGAGAGGAAACGAAATAACTTAAACTGCTCATTCACACTTCAAAAAACAAGAATTAGTCAAGAAACAAGATCGTTTCAAAAGAGACGGACTGAGACATATCCGTACATATCCGCACGTAACAGCGTGCGCAAACGCGCAATGGCGGAGCAAACAGTGATTTATCATTACTAGTGGATTTCTGATGTCAGTTTCTCCTAATGATAGATTTCTGATGAATGTTTTGCCATCTTCTTGACATCTTATGGTCATTAAACACACATATAAAACTGAATTACATCACGAATCGCGCACGGATGTCATTTGGCCACTTGGAGTTTGGCACAGAAGTATTTGCGCTGCCTGAGTGAGAATACACGATCACTGTGCCTTCACGGGTTAGAAAATGTTGAATGCATGACATGTTTCCATACGTTAAATCAAATGCTATACCAGAACACAAAGCTATCCAACAAGACTGACATGAAGGACGGATAAGCACTTTTACGCACGGGAGTTGGACGCTCACCTGACTGCGAGGTGCACAGGGGAACAATCACAGCAGTGAGGATGAGGACGATGATGATGTCAGATCGCATTTTGATCATATGAAGAGGCTGCATATCCATTTCTTCACATGTCCACTCCAGTGTCCCGTTGGCGAGCTGTCAAATGTCTTTCAGCCTGTGCGTCTTTGCGCAGCTGCTCACATAGAGCGCATGGTCTGAACTTGCGCCTGGGTTTATGTCTGCAAGTAAAAGTGGATCAGTTGATTAAATGACAGAGCTGCAAGTGAGTTATTCCTTGTCTAAATGTGACTGCGTTGGGACTGTCATCACTCTGTGCTGAATTCCGGACCGAGTTACGGTCTCCGTGCCCGGGCGCGCGCCTTGAGTGCTTGAACACCGCCCATCGAAGCACTGATTGGATAGAAGAGTGACTTAATTGAGGTAAGACACGCCCCCAAACACAGATCTGTTATTATGTGGGAATTTAGTATTTATACTACAGAATTCTGAGTCATAGTTCGTACGGAATGAATACTTAATTCCTTTCTTTAGGACTGCAATTTCTAGAAAAGTAGAAAAGTTCTAATATGTTAAATGATATCCCCCCCCTAATTGCATCAACTTTGCAAGTCTTAATGCTTTTTAGACTTGGTACCCACGGTAACACAATGTTTTTGAACATGCACAATAACAACCTGCTATTCCATGAAGAATGGTATAAGAATACAGTAATCATTCAGTGCCGTGGTATTTCCACATTACCATAAGGCTTTTAAGGGTTGAGGTGTATCTTATCCATTTTAGCTTTAAAATAGAGATGTGCAATGTATATTTTAACATTTGTAAGTTTTCCTTTAGTATGTTCTACATATGTACAAGCCAGACAAAAATATGCAAATCCATTTTTGAAACAATAGCGCCATCTGGTGCAAATATAAAAACCAACACAATGGCTGTGCTCAAAACCGTATTCGTTTGGAATAGCATTCTATTCATACTAAATCTTCAGAAGGGTGAACTCTGGATTGCAATATACCTGTAATCACCTTATATTGTATACCTACTGTGCATAATATGCTAATTATTATATTTTTGTATGCCAAAATATACAGTATACAACCAAGGCTACTGTGAATACAGTACTGTAATGTGATTGACATTACATTTCCAGTGTTAGTGTATCAGACACAATAAGATTGTATTATTATTATTATTAGACTACAATGTTAAAACATTTTACACAAAATTAGACTATTTAAAAGTATTGTTGTTTCTGCAATTATTAACAGATACAACAATGAAATGAATATGCACTTCAATGTACCATACTATGGATTTCAGTAATACTACTGATTACTAAATTTTCTATCATTCCATATGTAGATTTAAAAAAAAAAAAAAAAAACTATTTTGTAAAATCAGTCATTCAGTGTATACTGCACAGCATGCAGTAAGCAGTGCATTGGTATTCAAACACAGCCTTAAAACTGGATACATACAACTTTTAAAATCTGAACAGAGTTTAAACACTAGGCATCATAAACTTGCTGACTTTGTAAATGGTTAAAGAGGAAGATCTACCTGACTTTCCTCCAAACACAAACTCACACAAAAAATGTGCCTTGTTGCTAGGAGATGCATGACAAATGAAAACAATGTGTCCTAAAATCAGCTTGAAATATCAAACGTGTGTGATACTCTCCGATGGGATAAAATCAAAGTTAAGTCTGTGCCCATCATGTACTTCATGATTTTCTGTGGAATCTGTCAACTCTGATCTGCAGACAGTTTCTGACTTCTGGCAACCAGCGTCAACTTCTCCAAACTGCAAATCTGGACAAAAGTCATGCAGTGTATTCCAGTCTTTAGTGAGCTGCAAGCCTAGACAGCAGTTTGAGCGTCATAGGTGAATTTGCATTAAATTATGTCCAAAAATTACATCTATATAGGAAGTTTTGAGAACCAGCCAATGATAAAAGACTCCCAAATAGCTCTAATTCACCAGTATGTGAGTATTTCTTTCCAAACAGAGCCACAGTGAGCTCCCTACCAAGGTAACAGGCAAATTCACATTATATAATTCCCAAAAATGTGTTTCAGTAGGAAGCTCACCAAGTTCAGACCCAGCCAGTGTTAACAGACCAAGCTCCACATCATGCTCTTTTCCACTTATAGCTCTAGTAGGCCAACTACCTAGACAGCAAAAATGCTAAAAATACTAAAAATGCTGTCTAGGTAGGCAGCTCACTACACTAAGTCAAAGTCAATGATAAGCTCTTTAAAAAAAAAAAATATATATATATATATATATATATAAAAGCTAACTGTAAAATTTTAAGCACAAATTACTCAAAATCTTTACTTAGTGGTAGAATTCTTCTTTAATATACTTTACAAATGGATATACACCTCTAAGGAGAAAAAGAAATCAATTTAAATAAAGTAAATTCTCACTAATTGAACAGGCTTTATGGCTGAGCAGTTCAGTAGCCCAGTGCATGCTACCAAATCAGACATGTATTAAAATCCCAGTCTCTCCCGCTCAAACACACACACACACTTTCACACAAACACAGTACAAGCATACAGGTATTCTTGTGTACATGCACACATTGGTAAAGCTGAACGTGTATACACTGACATAAATGCATACGAGAGCAAGAGTGAATCTCACAAAACCAGTCCTGAACATGTTCGGGTCATATTTCACCCAAACATTAAAAGTAACAGGAAATAATATTTTGCTTTTTTGTATTATTTGATGATAATTAAGCATAGTTTTGACAAAATACTCACTCCCCCAATGCAGGAAAAATTATATATTGTTTAAATGTGGGGAAAACATGCTTAATTTATCATAAAAATGTCTCAACTCAAAATATTTATCAGCACATCTTTATTATATGCAAAATAGAGTTTCTTGTTTTTACCCTTTGATTTTTGGGTAAAATGTAAGAAAGCTCATTTCCGCCATGGGATTAAAATAATAATAACAATAAGGACATTGTGACTTTATCTCACCATTAAAACTTTTTTCTTGCAATTCTGAGTTTATCTTACAATTATGTTCTTATGTTTTTAACCTCGTAATTTTGACTCTTTTCTTAGAATTGTGAGATAAACTCAATTCTGAGAATAAAAATCCAAATTATGAGATTTTTTTTTTTTATTCAGTGGCAAAAAAATGAATAAATAAATAGAATTGCGAGATATAAACAGAATTTGGGGGAAAAAGTCAAAATTGCAAGATATAAATTGAATTCCGACTTGCTCGCAATCTTGAGTTTATATTTTTTTGCATATCAAGTCAGAATTGTTAGATAAAAGGTCACAATTAAATTTTTTACTTTTATTTGGTGGTGTAAACTGGCTTCCATAAAAATGTGACCCGGACAATCATGAGATTCACCAGCAAACACCTCACATATTTGAACTGAATCAGTTTCATAACTCATTCAGAGGCACCCACAGATATTTTGATATTTGCGCGTGTGCACATGTGATACGGAGTAGTCTGATAACTGCAGTGATTTTACATGAAGGCAGGTGCCGAGTAACAAGAAATGGCTTTACAGAATCCGCTCGGAAACCCACCGACGTACTCCGCGGGACATCAGTGCTATATGTTTTTGCGATTCCTCATTGATGGACTCCTCCCCCAGAGCAAATGAACCAATGGAACTTTGGGATTTCTATGACATCACTTATGAACAAATTAATCTCAGTGTTTGTAGGTTGTCAAGTTTTGAGAAGAAGCAGGCTGCAGAAGTTGGCTTACAACATGTGTCCAGTTATATGTGGCAAAAAACAGAGGCACTAGCATAGGAGGTGACATCAGAGAGGTTACACGTCCTGGGAGGGGGGGGGGGGGGGGGGGGGGGGTAACAGCAAACTTGATTTAGAAGAACCTGCATCACCCTTCCCAAATCTTGATCAGGGACTTGCGGCGTCATTCATTATGCATTGTAACTTTCTTCTTTCCCAAAGTATGTTTAATAGTTTGAGATTTTGTCTCTGTTGCAGTCTGGATCGACGTACATCTGCAAAGTCACATGCATGTGAGTGTGGCTCAACAGAGACATCATCTTGCATAGTTTTTGATGAAGTCCTGAACTTTGTTCCTGAAATCCTCCTAAAACAGGAATCATTAAGGAAATTGATGGGTTTGGATGAAACACATACTTGTAAATGCTCTGCAGCTAGGGCTGGGCGATATATTGAGCATTTATTAAATACTATTTTGTTGCCAATATACATAATATCAGGATTATTTTTTTCTTTACTTGCTTGTAAACATGTTTGATGTGTGCTGGTGCTCTACCTTGTCCCGTAAATGATGTTCTGCTGCATCTATATTCAGAGGGTCATCAAAGTTAAGAAGATCCTGTGAAAGAAACAACACATATGTTGGTCTTCCCACTCAAGGATGACGATTTTAACATAAAAAAAAAATGTATTATCCAAGATTGGTCCATGTGTTCTTACAGTGAAGAGTGAATTCAGTCCCCATACTACATCCTAGAGACAAAAAAATGGGTGGAAAAATACAGATTAGCCATTACATTTAACTTGAGCACCGCAGTCTTTTGAATGCTGTGTCATGCACAAGACTCTGCAAAAGAAGTGAGACATAAGCATAGTCCTCAAGACATTGGTCTAGCACATTTACATAGAAAAATAACAAAAAAATCAGCATAGTGGAATGCAACAATGAGCTCTGTGTGAATGGCACCTAACAAACACAAAAAAACTAATCATTACTTTTTTGTAACAAATAAATTTAAATAAACTATTGATATATACTTGTTATATTTTGCATTTTCTAAAGAAAATATAAAATATTAATACTGGAAAAAACATAAAAATTAAAATTATGGTTTAAAAAGCTGTTAACCCAATTATTTAAAAAAGTATAGTTATTTAAGGGCATATAAAATAAAGAAAGAAAGAAAGAAAGAATATGAGGCATTTCAATACAGTTCTGCCTAGTAAACACTAATGAATTTTTCCAAGATGCGTTACAAAAACACAAATTACCTTTAGAGTACGAGTGGGTGCCCATCCAGTACCATCAATTGAATGATCTCGCAATAAACTTGCAAGAAATAGGAGAGATTTTAACATGAATACAATATCATTTTAAGAACACAAATACAGCGGTCAAAACAATCTGGAGTCTGATGCATTAAAATGTGAATAAAGGACAAATACAGATGCATACCTCAGACAGATCTCCCCAGTTTCTGCAATGTTTGGATGCCATATTCGAGTCAAGCACTTGACTCTGGGAGGCTGTGGAAAGCAGAAAGGAAAGCAGTTGTCTTACAGCCCGTTTGAATTTGTGAGAGGTTTATAGCAGTAAAGTTAATGTTATTCTAAAATTGTATGATTTGAATCACTTCAAAGGAACAAAAAAGATATTTTGCAGATTGTCCAAGCTCTTGTACACGTAAAACAAAAATGAACAAGACTAAAAGCGCCATCCAATTACAATAGAAATAGTCTGTAAGATTAATTGTAGGTTTCATTTAAATTACTTCTACTCACTTATATAATCACTGTATAAATGCTATGCTTAATGCCTTTTGCCTCAGTAATATTTCATGATTTTGCTCTAAACTTGGATACCAGGGTTGAGGGTCAATGTCTGGATCTCTGCACAGCCTTTACTGGGTTATTACAGGTGCTCTGAGGTCAAGGATGGGTTGTGTTATATATGTGTGCATTTGCGTGGGCACGCTCAGGCAGCTGTTTTATTAAATTCAGACACTGCAGAGCATCAGTAATGCCCGCAAACATCTATTTAACTGGCCCGCTTACAAATGGACTAATAAAATCATCGCAGCACTGTGAGTGAATAAGTGTGGCATTACCTCATTACTTCATGATATGTCACAGGCACTTACCACCATGTTATAGGCTTCGGGAACTTCAATCTCAAACTGAAACTTTCCACCAAGGTAATAGCCTTCATCTGATGAGGTGTTTTGCAGAAATGTAAGGTTATATTTTCACTTGCAAAATAGATAACATTTGACAGATACTTGCAATGAAAAAAAAGCAGAGCAAAGGCTATTTACACAAAGAGCAATGTGAAAAAACAATGATATGAAAATTGCAAATTATTTTTGTTTGTTCCCTCTGCTGGTTCAGGACACATAACCCAAAAGATAATATTGCCAAAAGATAATATCCTATTGGTTCATAAGGTTATGTGAATGTGAAGGGAATACAATGCTTTATTTTAAATACTTGTGATCTGTATGCATAGGTAAACACTTTTACACTGTTCAGCATCTGCATTTAATGGATGTTTACAATTTAATCTTTCAGAAAAGAGGCCAGAATTACCTGGTGAAATGGCCAACTGGAAGTGATAGAGTTTGTTTTCATCAGGAAACGTTAATTTACAGGTATCTGCAGAAATGTTTAGAATAAGAGTTCATAAAAAAAAAAAATAATAATAAAAAAAATTGGAAATTAACATCTGCATTACAGACACATCCAGACAGGTTTGTAGATGTATGAAAGAAAGAACGTTAGGGATGCACTTTTAAAACCAAAGCAATACTGATAAGCCAATAATTATTTTCATGTTGACAAAAGAACATGAAAATTAATCACTAAAAATTCAAACCAATAATTTTAAGTGAATTTAGATAATCACAACACTGTAATGTACAGTGTGAAAATTTACACTTTTTTATTATTGTTTAAATTTATTATATTATTGCTTTTTAAAGACAAATGATAGCAAATGTTAAAGGATATACCAGTAATATATAGATACATACATACAGTCTTTACTCATTTAGATTTTTACTGTCCTTTAATCAATAACAATTAATATATTTAAAATAAATTTATTAAAGTAAATTTAAAATATCAATATATTGTGCATCCTTAAAATGCATAAAAAAATGACCTGAATTTACTCACTTGGAAGGTTAGCCTCAAGTTCTGAAACCTCTGTGAACAGATCAAAGCATGAGTGTTGTTTAGTACTGATGGGTAACAAAGACACTTATAGAACCAGCTTCTACTAAGCAGCACATGAACAGCTTTTTTTAGAATGATATACTCATTTATTCTTCTCTGAATTTGTTATTATTGGAATTATGGTCTATGAAACGCAGATACAAGACACAGCTCTATCTAGCTATATATGGCCACCTGCATTCTCACGATACCATCTCTAAATGTTGAGAATGACCTCACTGATTCAGAAAATAGCCTGAGTGTTTGACTGTGGATGGGAAGTGCTTTTTAAGCTGCTGGTAATGGCATACAGACTCCTCCTCTCGGTCGGTTATAAATAGAGTCTACTGCTCTCCTGATCTGGCCTGCATCACATCACCTTACACCAGTTTACTGGCACCACAAGTCCCTGCAGACAGTCACCGCAAAACACAACTCAACTCATCACACTCTCCAGATTCAGACTGACCCTACTCATTCAAAAGAGTCTGGCACAGTGTAATTAATGATCCAGTTACAATGTACTGAATCATGATAGACACACAGAACGATACATAGAACGATACATAGAACGATAGATAGAACAGATAGATAGATAGATAGATAGATAGATAGATAGATAGATAGATAGATAGATAGATAGATAGATAGATAGATAGACAATCCCTTTAAAGTTTTTTGTGGATAAAACCATGTCACACAAACCATCCATGCCTAATTCATCCGTGACTGCTCCAGTGTCATGATCCCAACAGACAGGAGGAGTGTTTGATCAGTGACTGGTACCTTTGATGAGCAGTCGATCTCTGATGGACACTCTATGAGAGGCATCGTTGGATCCTGCAGGGGTCCGGCCGGCCCTCACACCCTCGTCCCTCTTCAGCTTACTGGCTAACGTCAGCATACCAGCAGACCAACATACACTCTCTCACACACCTGTGAGAAACACAAACACACAAAGATGGGGAACACCAGGGTCATTGTGCTTAACTCAATTTAACCTTTTTGTTTCTTGAAATAAAGCAAATGCTAACTCAATAAAATAAAATATAAAAAGGGGGGGGGGGGTAAACATTTTATTTCAGCTAGTTGCCATAGACATTTCTTATTTTCATTTATTTTAAAGTGATGTACTAAAATAACTAAAAATGAAATAAAAATGAATAAAAACTATATAGACAAACAAAAACTAATAAAACTTTAAAATAATGGAAAACATAAATACGTAAATAAAAACTAATGCAAACTATTAATAAAAAGTATAATAGCGTCTCCGTGTTGGTTAACACATTCATTAAAATTACTTTGTATAATTATTTTATACCACGTTATCGGACTTCATTCCAAATCTGCAAAATCATTGTATTATTGAAGCTTTAATCCTCTGCTGTTGTCTCCTAAAGTATGCATGAACTTTTCAGAATAATATTGTGTCTTGTCTATTTGGGGTCAAATTGAATACAGCAAGAATACTTTTTAGAAACATTAACAAGCTATGAATGAAGAATTACATGAGTGAACTGCTAAAGTGTGTACATCAATTATAATTTCAGGTTCACTTGTTTTTGTATTCTGAAACAAGCAGCTAATGTAATGCATTATTACAAGTAAGTGAGTTAGCGAAGATCATGCAAACTATGTCATCAATAGCAATTAACACAATTGATTTAGAACAGGCTGCTTTTATACAAATTGCAAACCACACTGGAGTTCAAATAAAGCATAAGACAGTTATTTTGTATGGACTCACATTATACTGACCATTACATAGAACTGCATTACTTAAACAACAACAAAATGATACTTGAAGAAAAACAGACTTGCTAAATATTTTACTACATTCCCACAATGTATTATACAACTTAAATTGCACACAAGGACCAACAGCTCTAATGTGAAAGAATCAAGTACCATGGTATTACCATGTTTTGGTTTTCACGGTAATAGCATGTCACTAACATGAACTACAAACACCAATATTTTGTGGACGTGTACAAGGGCAATACCATGTTTTCTAAACATGTAGTGTCAATACCATGTAAATACCATGGTACAGGAATAGGGTAACGTTAATCTGTCCGTACAACTAAATAAATCAAAGTACCATGGTATTACCAGCTGTTACTATAGCCTGGTACCGCTACAGCACTTTCTGTCCGGGAATATTAAAACTCTTAACCTATTTCTATATTGTAGAGACTATAATGAGAGCATCAGACACAGATGTTATGAAATAAAACAATACAAACTTTCGTAATCATCAGTTACCGGTTTGGTTTGAGCCGTTATTGTGCTAACATGTTCATTAGCAGCTAACGTTACACCTTGATTCCCATTGCACAGTGCATTATTCATATCGAAACTGAGATGAATATCTTGTTATATAGTGAAACATAGGGGTTAAACTATCTTTATGTTCATAATACAACTCTAAAAACGTCAAATAACTCGGCTGCGATCGATATTACACTTACCTGCCGCTGTCAGTCACTGAACTGCCCCGTTTACACCATAATCAGAATACTCAAACTGAATTTCACACAGTTTCCCCCCAAATAACTTCTAAATAAAAGACGCTAAATGTCGTTAAAAGAAATAGAATTGAGTAGAATGCTGCGCAAATTAGTTCCGCTGAGTTTAATGATTTCCGCAGCTTGAGAGGTTTAGAAGCCGGATGTTGTTCCGTTCATCCAATAAGAAGTCCGTACGGAATCAAACGCCACAAAGAAGATTTCCGCAATTTTTGCAAAGCAACATGAAATAAGAGCACTATTTTTTTTTATCGTGTTTATAGAAACATTAAACTCATGATATTATAATGCAAGTTTTATGTTAAGCGTTTATTGTTCAAAATGTTCAGAACAAAAATAAAACACAAATGCTTTATTGTTTTTAGAAATATTGAGACACATTTTAAACAGAGAGGGTTCTGTGGGTTTGAAAAATGTGAAATAGTTTAGGATTTCTGTGGTTTAGAGGCTAATAAATAGAAATATTTCACTATCACTGTTACTTCTGTGTCAGTTGATGAGGCTCCCATTGCTTCCAACAACCTGAAAAAAATAATAATAATGTAGAATAATAAAAATATAATAAAATACAATTTAATCAAAAATGATTAATTACAGTATGCTGTTTTATAAATATCACACCACTCTTGATAATCTATTTTAGTATGTTGATTTGATTTGATTCTTTCAGAGCATGATTTTTGATTTATGAGCTGAGACTGTCTGTTTTACCGGTCTGTGATGGTCTGAGACAGTCTCTTGGCCTCAACAGGATCTTTCTCCAGGAAACCTTGATAGGCAGTGAAGGTTTCAACCAAGCCAATAAACCCTGACAGTGGCATAATCATCCGACACCTCAGACATTCATGCCTGAAAACAAATACAGGAATTCAAGTGTCAATCTATAAAATATTACTTTTGCATGACGAAAATTGAGTCTTTAAGTATTTATAATATTAATATAATATTATATAGCCTAATATTATGCTGTATTTTTAACAATTTAATTGTTTGTTTGTTTTTCACAACAAAAAAAAAACTATTTTTACAGGATTATTGCAAAGGTACTAAGCAATAAAAGCATGTAATAACACTCACACTTACCATTCTTTATCATCGTATGACACAGAGTCATAGATCTTCTTGTAGACCTCTAGGGAACTGGATCCTATATAAGCTTTCCGAAAAGGGTGCAGGGCTGCATAGAACTGTGAATCAAAAAATACTATTTACACTGCAGATCTCTAGTCTAGTGTAAGGATATTCGCAGCAGGTCACATACGGGTTGTCTCATATCAAGAATTTATAATGCAGGTTTCCTGAACAACAACCCATAAAACATGTTTTTGGTTTATTTAACCTCTTGACAGATTTCATTGAGTTTGGAGGTGCTTTCTCCATATTCCAGCTCAAAATCCATGGTGTAGCTGAGCAGAGCGAGGCAGCCTCCTGGCCTCAGAATCCTGTCTACCTCCCGCAGGAAGCGCGGATGGTCAAACCAGTGAGCGGCGGACATGGATGTAACCAAGTCAGCCACATCGTCCTCAAAGGGCAACTCCTCTGCAGGGCTCTGTCTAATGGAGCGGGATAAACAGAGTTATAAATAGTGGGAGTATAAGTGTAAAAAAAAGAGAGAAAAGAACAGAAAGAAAAAAATAAGAAAAATATTTTTTAAAGGTGTATAAATACAATTGTATAAAGAATATAAGATTTTTTAAATAATACAAAAATAAATGAATACTCATACATAAAAAATACTAATATACATAACATAATTTTGAATGGTAGTCTACTGCCAAAGCACTTTTTTAAAGGATAATAAAATAAAGAATTGTTCTTCAGGTTTATATATTGTTATCTGTGTTCATGTATTACCTGTAACACACATTTGGTGCATGCTCTTTGGCACTAGCTATCTCCAGCTGAGCTGGACTGACATCTGTCCCGACCACAGTGAGAAAGTGAGGGGCGAGTAGCTCAGAGCCCTGTCCTGATCCACAGCCCACATCCACTGCCAGATCAAGATAGCCCTGGATCTGTTCAGAGAGGTAAAACAGCGTCTGTCTGAATTCTGTCATCATTTATTCACCCTCATGTTGTTCTAATTCATATTATTTTCTTTCTTATAACATAAAACAAAAGAAGCCCAGGCTGCTCTTTTGCATGCAAGACATTAGTGTTATGCTCCAAAAATACCAAAATAATTTTGTTTTGTAATATCAATATTTATTGTCTGTCAATATTTATTGTCATACAATGGGAAAAATCTGGCATTGTGTGTTCTGAAAATAATAATAATAATAATGCAGGTTTCAGACATGAGGGCGACTGAAGTTTTATTTATATACTTATTATTTATTTAATGTTTCATTAAAGCGGTAAATGCATCCTTGACTGAGAAAAATCCAAAAATACTTAGTCAAAAAAATTAAGGTTTTATTAGTTCACAAAAGTTTTAAAGCAATAAGTCACTTATTCATACTGACTATCTGCTGTTTTTTGCATATACTGACAAATGAGATATGAATCTAAATCAGATCTATATAACAGGGTCAGTGTTTCACAAGCTGAACAATGATACACCTTGTTTTCACAGGTCTTTGATTCTTTTTTAAAGTTTAGCCTCAATAAAGACAAATGAAACACTGCTGTATATACATAAACTCAGAGGCGGACAAAGTACACAACTTCATTACTTGAATGAAAGTACAGATACTGCTGGTCAAATATTACTCCATTACAAGTGAAAGTTGTACAGACTGATTTTTACTTAAGTAAAAGTACAGAAGTACTTGCTTTTAAAAGTACTTAAGTACCAAAAGTAAATTTCCTTTTTTATGTAAATCCACTGTTTTATTATTGTTGTACATAATACTTGCAATACCTCTGAAGCAACGTACAATACATTACACCTACTGAATAAACTGTCTAGCATGAAGTATCTTTGGAATAGAGAGCTAGAATGTTAAAAACCTATGGGGGAAAAAAATATATATTTAACACCCCTACCCACCCCCACAAAAGCAGGATGGTAGTGATCTCACACAGCTCTGACAGTGTGTGCACACATCTATGTGTAGCCATTCATCCACATTAAAACAGAGTGGACAGTGAAATCCTGTAAATACAGAGTGATAAGGAAGACAAAAAAAATCAAACCTGCTTTAAAACCCAGCAACACAACTGTAGCTGAATAACTTTACAACAGCAACACTGCTTTAACAAAAAATCAAAACAGCAAGACTTATTTGACATCAAAACAAAAATGTCAAAAATGTTCTCTAATCGCTCTCGCGGTAATTTGATGTCACATCCAGATCGGTCTGTGCAGTGCTGCTTCAAGTCCAACACCAACAGTTCTTCTGTGGCTTTAATATTTTCACTAGCACAACACAATCTCTAATATATACCACATTATTAACTTCTTATTATTAAATTGTTGTAAATAAATATCACATTTGCAACTGGTCAGTGTTAAAACAATGCTGGAATTCGCTTCATGTAGCCCTACAAGAGTGATTACTGATAAACTGCCTGAAAAAAAGAAAGTCACGTTTTAATTTAGAGGAAAAAAAATCCCCCACTGAAGCTGCTATAGTAACTACTTTCTACTTCGAAGACCTTGATATAAATGTAGTGGAGTGAAAAGTACAATATTTGTCTTTCAAATGTAGTGAAGTTAAAGTCATAAGTTTCCAGAAAAAATAAAACTCGAGTAAAGTACAGAGACTCTAAAAGTGTACTTAAGTACAATACTCAAGTAAATGTACTTAGTTACTGTCCGCCTCTGCATGAACTGCTGAGTCATTCTGACAAAAATGTTTCCAAACACACTTCTCACATACTCTTTTTCGAAGGAACTTCAGCACTTCATCTATGAGTTCTTGAGGAGGAGACACCCGGTACCGCTGGTAAGATTCAGCATGTTCTTTTCCCTCGAAATGCCTCTGAGCCATTTGCCTCTTCTAGAGCTGCTTTTAGTCAAAACACCAACATGAGTTATTCATTAACACGATCACCTTTACTGTGTTTGACTTGTACCTCTGTTCTTTCAGGACAATCTAGAACACTTTTACTGTTTGTTTGTCTTTTTTATCAATGGCTTCATAGTAATGAATTACTCTTTTTTATCTTATCCCTAATAATATTTATTAAATAAATGTTTAATTAATAATCACAACCATTTATGTAACAATACAATGCCAATGTTCAAAAACTATTTAGCCTGAAACTTACAATAGTTTCAGGTAAAATTATTGGATAACTGGAAATTCACAAAGAATTATATTTAAATAAATAACACAATAAAAAACATACTCAGATTGTGAAGAAAAGACATCAGAATAAAATGTAAAAAATATCTATGCACATTTAATACAACTTATGTATAACTTAAATTATCATGCCACTTTTAATCCTTAAAAAAGACAGTTTCAACAGAAGTTTAAACTCTATTCTTTATCCACAATAGTGCACTTGATTGCCTTTTGTGCATATCACATCAGCTCAACATCAGATAACCATCATTTCAGAAACATTTCAATATATGAAAATGTGGAATTTCATCAAAAGAAAAAAAAACTATTGCTTTATTGCCCCTGTCTGAATAAACCCTACATCTACATCATATTTAAGTATTTACTGACTGACAGATGAAATATTAAGCCAATTAATGCACATTATGATGTTCTTCAAGTGGTATTGAGTATTGATGTTTATCAATGTTTATGTTTATCAATGAGAGGATGTTTATATGAAAGACACCAAGGAAGTATAGCCTTTAGCATCGTACAGCACAGATCTGAAAATATGAATTTTGTCAAGAGAATCTATGAGAATCTATCATAAAAAAATAAAAATAAAAACGTACATTGCATCAAAGCAAATGTATGTAGTTTTGTGCATTATTGCGGCTACAGTAATTACAGTGGATACCTGTCCACGTGTCTTTATTGCTGCCTTAAAGATTTTGTGGAATTTCGTACCAGCCGCTCAACAAACCTACATACAACTGTAAACGTTACTGTTTATTATTGTCGTATTGTTTATAACTTACACTTAAGCTGACAGCTAAATGTGAGCTAAAAGCTTTCGGTTTCTCATCAGAGCTTCAGTACAAAGTACCGAGATGAACCTGCTCAGGCAGTATCGGTTTATTTGTGTATTTTACAAAAGCTTTTTCTTAAAACAGAGTAACTTTTTTTTCCTGGGCAATGAACGCGGGAAAGAAAAACAAATCTACGCTGGTAAATATTTACTGCAGTAAAAAGTGAGACAGCTAGCCTGTGCTTCTCAAGAATACGCGATGAGCAGCAGGGGGCGCTATAAGACAGCAGAACATGTTCATCTACTGGAGCTAGAGCAGCGCACTAATTCATGCATCTTCATGCTTTGTGATTTAAACACATACACAGACTGCCATTACAAATTATTTTGTTATCAGTTTGTATTGTTATTAACCATAACCAACCAAATAGGCCTACTTGTCTGTTTGGTGTTTTATTTTAACCCTCCTCAAATATAAAAGCACAATCGACCTGATTATAATGTAATATTACTTATGATTAGCTACACATAATTTGCTGCATCAAAAGTCTTTTGACATTTCAGATTTAATATATCTGTCCGTCTAGAGAGAGAGAGAGAGAGAGAGAGAGAGAGAGAGAGAGAAAACAAAAACAAATTGTCACAAACAATCTGTCCAGGGCAGCAATGCTTGTACTATATTAAATTTCACGCACGCTGATTGGCTGAATAATATTATCAGCTCCGCCTACTTACTAAGCCTCTGCTGACTTGTGTTTGGCTTCAAATCACCTGCGCTCTTGACGTGACAGCTGCTAGACCGTCAATAAGTCAGAAAGCTGGTCATCGGGCAGCCAATTCCCTAAACCGCACGGGTTTAAGGGGTTTAATTATTCATTGGTCACACGTCTGGTCCATACACGAATCAATCAGACCAGCCTGTGTTTGGATGGGTTTATAGGTGTCAGGGCAGAGAGGTCTGGACCCGTGGACCTCAGCACTGCACAGCCCTGCAGATAAAATCAATCACTGCTGATCACATCAGTCTCTGTGTCCACCGCTTCACCTGTCCGAGAGAAGCACACAGAGAGCATACCCAAACAGAAGATGCACTTTATTTATTTTTGGACAGAAACTCTAAACTAATGTTGGAAAAGAGTTGTATAGGACGGTCCATTTCAGTGACTCACACAGAGGTATGGAAGCTTATTTCCACCATGGAATAAAATAATTTCTGTCTAGACAACATATTGAATTTAACGATGAAGAATGAAGCTGTGAGGAATAGACTTACAGTCTTTACAGTTGCATGCACTGTATGAAGGTCCTGGATCATGTCATTTTCACAACTCACAACTTTCAAATCTATTCTTATAGCGTTTTTGTCTACATAAAGTTTTATTCTGAAAGATGTTTCATCAGCTAAAGAATCAGTATATTCTTAAAAGTTCATTCCATTAAACACACCGTAGGCCTACTTCTCTCGGTCACAGCCTTGTTTTCATTTGTGTCAAAAATTAAATATGGCGCTAAGGTCCATTTACTCTTTATCACACAGTCAGACTTTTCATCTCACAATTCAGACTTTTTTTCATCACAGTTTTGAGAATTTCAAATTTCGAGAAATTCGAGAATTTCTAAGAATTTTGAGACACAATTCTGTAGAAAAAAGTTCAAAGTGTGGGATAAACTCTCAATTGCGAGAAAAAGTAATTGTGAGATAAACAGTATTTTATTCTGTGGCTGAAACACAGCAGTAACGTTCAAACCAAGACACATTATGTTGGTCAACTTGACAAATTTGTGTGGAGAATCCTGGGAAAATGTTTGTCCTTTGGAAGAATTCCCGATTGCACAGATTCCTATTAATGACTTGATTTTGACTGCAAAAATTCACAGAATGTGCTAAATCTGAGTGCACCTTTAGTGATCCATTTAGCAGCAAATTAATTATTTGTTCAGATTTCTCAGTTTATTTACAAAAAAGTTATATAGGTTGTCATATTTTGCATTGTTTGGTTCAGAATCTGTCACTTTCCTTTATATTCCACACAAGTATGTAAACACTGACATGATTGCCCACTGTAGGCCTACAGTATGAACATTTAACCTATTCTTGCAATTCTCCTGTACTTTTTGTTGCATTTTTACAAGTAGATCATGATCCACAAATCAATGTAAAGAGATTAACAAAAAAATAAACACAAAAAAAAAAAATAGAATGACAAATAAATCTTAAGCTGTTGATACAAGTAAGAAACTTTTTGAGCAATTTTGCTGGCCAGCTTTTTTTTAAGCAATGTTTCTTGGTCACTTTTCCATAGAGAATGGGTAACAAATATCTATCTGGACATTTTGGATCGGTTGTCGGCCCTGTCTCACCTGGTTGCCCATTGGGTGTAACACTGCCCAAAGTTGCCTGGCAACATTGCTCAAAAAGTTGCTCCATGTATCATCAGCCTTAAGAGTTTCACAAACATGAACACGTTCAACACGTGCTACGATTGGTCAACAAAACATGGCTGTTATGTGATTGGCTTGAGTAGACGGTGGGTGGAGTCCACGCATTTGTGGATTTGTCAGCATCTTGATGCTAGCAGTGTTTCAAAATCCACAAATTGATTGATCCACAAATGCACAGAAAGCAATTCACAAATATACAGGGAGCGATCCACAAATGCATGCAGCGATCTACAATGCACTGGACGCTATTCACAAATGAATGCCAGGCAAACCTGTGTTTGTGACATAAAAACGATATTTGTGAATATGTTTTTCTTTTTATTTGCAAATCTCATTTTATTTATTTGTGAATTTAATTCATGTTTTTGAAACTCTAAGATTTATTTGAGGATCTCATTCTTTGTGTGTGTGTGTGTGTGTGTGTGTGTGAATATGTTTATTTTGTGTTAATCTCTTTACATTTATTTGTGGATCATAATATTTGGAATAATGAAACAAAAATAACTACCTGGACTTATCCATTAAGGTTGTTTGCAAGAAAAAACAGAAGAATGGGGTGCCTTAGTAACTGTAAGGCTTTTGTGTTAGATGCGTAGGCTATGTTTCATTCCAGCTTGTGTCTACACTGTAAGCGAGCAGTATGACGTTACAAATACATTCACACACTTTATTATATACTTTTATTAAACCCTTTTACTCATATATGTAGGCTCAAAGGCCTTCAAATGACAAAGTGTTCTTCTGCTTTGTAAGTTTTAGAAATGCGTGAGTCATCAGACCTTGTGTAAAGATACCAGATTCTTTCAAGATGAAATCCAAAAGAGGTTAGACAACAACTTTAGCATCACCACACAAAACTATTTTACTAAGAAACTTTGCCTGTAAATAGAAAAGGTCATTTTTGTTCATTGTTTTTTAATGCATTCTTGAACGATGCCACTCTTCAGAAAGATCAACTTCATCATTGTGAACATTGAAACAGAACAATAACTTTTATAACAAAAGACTTCAGTCTTGTGTGCATAAAGAGCTATCTTCCAAATAACTTTCTCAAAGGCCAGTTTTATGAATACATTAACATCAAAACTAATGGCCAATATCCTGATGTTCCTCTGGTTATTGCTACAGGAACATTCATATCTGTACATACACGCTCTAAAAAGTCAATAGAGCGAGAAGAGGAAAACGTCTTTCTAATGAACATGCTCTCAGATGCTTGGGGTTAGTGATGTGAACAAAATGTTTAGTCCACAACACAACCCACTACAGACATGAATGATTTGCCAAATCATGAAACTTGTTGAGAAGAGGTGTGCTATTACTTATCTAAGAAATTAGAAATCTAAGAATTATGATTTTCATCTGGCAGACATTAAAACAGGTAGAATACTAAACTATAGATGTACATCATCCACCCTAAACGCGCAAGCAATCACCGAGCAAAACACCATGCACAGCAACTGCATAGCAATAAAAAAAAATACTCAGTACATTTTAACAACCATCCTGCAATGGTCTAGAAACCATCCAGAACACTCTAGCAACCACAAAGCAACATATTAAAAATAGAAGAACTGTTAGAAGAATATTTTCTTATGACATATGGAATATTGTGGTAACACTTTACAATAAGGTTCCATTAGTTAATGTTAGTTAATGTATTAACTAACATGAACAAACAATGGACAATACATTTATTACAGTATTTATTCATCTTTGTTAATGTTAGTTCATGAAAAATATAGTCATTCCTTGTTAGTTCATGTTAGTTCACAGTGCATTTACTAATGTTAACAAGCACAACTTGTGTTAATGTATTAGTAAAATTAACATTAAGATTAATAAATGCTGTAGAAGCATTGTTCATTCTTTGTTCATGTTAACTTAAGTAGTTTACGCAACCTGGTCTCATGGCATAAACGTACCTGGGTGCACTTTTTAGCGAGACCGTTTTTACGTACTTTTTTTGCTGCATGTTTCGCTGCAGTTTCAAAGAGAAATGTCCACTGAGTGGCGCTAAAACACGGGTTCAAGACGTGAACCCTGGCACGTTTTTATTACGTTGATATAGGTACATATTGCTGTGTTTTTATTACGTTGCTTCAGGTACGTATTGCGGCGGTTCAGAATTCAAATATCCGGCGACCGTCGCTAAAAATGAATGCTTTATCGTGTTGGAAATATGCCCTACACCAAACCCAACCCTAAACCTACCTGATAGTGTTGACAAATGCAAAATTGATATAAAAACGCATTTGTTGATGCTTTTATGTTGCAAAATTTGTTTTGTCGAACCGTAGTTACACGAGATTTGAAGCGGAGCTCCTCACCTCTCAAGTATGTCTCCATACTCCGTTAGCTACTGAACAAACCCATAGATATGAAGCTGGATATGTGTGATGCTAACGTTCAAAAGCATCAGTTTTCAAATCTCCCAGCATATTAATATTGTTTCGAAGTCACAACATGATATTCTTCAATAATTTTGCAAAAAATACGCTTTATTAATCGAAACTCTGTAAATTTGTGTGAAAAGGAATAAAAGGCGTCTGAGTTTTACTGCATCTAGTGTTCATTTCTTTTGGAAACTGCA